>PVIW01000019.1:0-298653 GCA_004026585.1 Noctilio leporinus
CCTGCCCACTGAAGGTCTATTCACTGCATTCATGTATCTGGTTCTGTTTTGCTTGTTGTTTGTTTTGTTCATTATTGTCCTGTAATGGGTGAGATCATATGGTATTTGTCCTTCACTGACTGGCTTATTTCACTAAGCATAATACTCTCCAGTTCCCATGTTGTTGCAAAGGGTAGGAGTTCCTTCTTTCTTTCTGCTATGTAGAATTCCATTGTGTAAATGTACCAAAGTTTTTTCATCCAATCATCCACTGAGGGGCACTTAGGCTGTTTCCAGCACTTGGCTATTATAAATAGAGCTGCTTTGAACATAGGGGTACATAGGTTCTTCTGAATTGGTGTTTCAGGGTTCTTCAGGTATATTCCTAGTAGTGGAATTGCTGGATTAAAAGGCAGTTCCATTTTTAGTTTTTTAAGGAAACTCCATACTGTTTTCCATAGTGGCTGCACCAGCCTACATCCCCACCAGCACTTGTTGTTTGTTGATTTGTTGATGATTGCCATCCTGATAGGTGTGAGTTGGTATCTTATTGTGGTTTTAATTTGCATCTCCCTGATGGCTAGTGATGTTGAGCATTCTTTCATATACCTTTGAGCCCTTTGTATGTCTTCCTCAGTGAGTCGTCTGTTCAGGTCTTTTGCCCATTTTTCAATTGGGCTGTCTGTCTCCCTGGTGTTGAATCACATTAGTTCTTTATATATTTTGAATATCAAACCCTTGTCTGAGGTATCATTGGCAAATATGTTTTCCCATACAGTTGGTTCCCTTTGAATTTTGCTGATGTTTTCTTTAGCTGAACAGAAACTTTTCAGTTTGATATTTATTTGTCCCATTTGTTTATTTGTTCTTTTATTTCCTTTGCCCTTGGTGAAGTATCAGTAAACATATTTCTGCGTAGGATATCTAAAATTTTACTGCCTATATTTTTCTCCAGAACCTTTACGGTGGTGCTGCTTATGTTTAAGTCTGTTATCCAACTTGAGTTTATTCTGGTGTATGGTGTAAGTTGGTGGTTTAGTTTTATCTTTTTGCATATTGCTGTCCAGTTCTCCCAATACCACTTGTTGAAGAGACTGTTTTTACTCCATTTTATGTTCCTTCCCCCTTTGTCAAATATTAATTGACCACAGAGTCCTGGGTTAATTTCTGGGCTCTCTATTCTGTTCCATTGATCTATACATCTATTCTTATGCCAGTACCAGACAGTTTTGATGATAGTAGTCTTGTAGTATAGTTTGATGTCCAGTATTGTGATTCCTCCTACCTTGTTCTTCTTTCTCAAGATTGCTGTGGCTATTTGTGGGCATTTTTGGCTCCATTTAAATTTTTGAAGTATTTTTTCTATTTCTGTGAAGTCTGTCATTGGTATTTTAATTGGGATTGCATTGAATCTATAGATTGCTTTGGGTAGTATGGACATTTTAATGATGTTAATTCTTCCCATCCATGAACGTGGTATATGCTTCCATTTATTTGTGCCTTCCTTAATTTCTTTCTTCAGTGTTCTTCAGTGTTCTGTAGAGAAAAGGTTTTCTAAGTACAGGTTTTTTACCTCCTTGGTTAAGTTTATTCCTAAGTACTTTTTTTTTCTTATTGCTATGGTAAGTGGGATTTGTTTTCTAGCTTTTATTTCTCATTAAAACATTTTACCAGGTCTCCAGTCAGGTCTGTGACTGGAGGCAGGTGAATAGCAACCATACATTGATATCTCTCTCCCTCTCTGCCTGTCTCTCTTCCCCTCTTTCTAAAAATAATGAAATAAAATCTTTAAAAAAAAAAAACATTTTAAAACCATTCTCAGCTAGAGGGCTAAACAGAAATAGGCAGGGGTCAGACATGGGACATGGAATGTGGTTTACCAACGTCTGTTCTGCTAACTAAATTTTACAGTTAATATAAGAACATTGATAAAATTTTTTCTAAAATAATTAATAGGTGATTTGCATTTTAAAACAGACTCTGTTAGATATATTTATCTTTGTTTTATCACAGAAATTACTATAAGTAAATATTAAGAATAGGGGCCTCAAAATTGCTCACTAAGGGCTGAGTTTTGCTCTGACACTTGCTACTTGTACAAGGTACTTAATATACTAAACTTTGTTTCTTTATCACCATTATTGGGTTGGATAATTAGAATTCTTACTGAGGTCACAAATAAGACAAAAGAAATCACTGTTAACATAGTAGAGAACTGGCTACTCAGTGTGGTCTTCATCATTTGGCAGCTTGTTAAAATTATAATCAGCACTTTAACAAGATCCTTAGGTAACTTGCATACATGTTAAAGTTGGAGAAGCACTGGTATAAAGAGATCTTATCAAATGCAATCATGTATAGAAAAGAAATTGAAGTTATACAATTTGAAAAGGAAAAGGTAATCCTGTCATTTGTAGATGGCATAATAGTCTTCTACATTCAAGGGAGAGCACTGAAAATCTACAATAACTAATAAAGGAGCAAATAGAAATACAAAATATATTTTGATACACATAGGTATAAATACACATGTACAATTCTATGATTTTGTTATACTATGGCAATGACCAATTAGAAAAAATACTAAAATACAAAAACAAAAACAAAAACCGATTATCCACAAGAGTAAAAAAACCCAGTAAACTACCCAGGAATAAACCAAATCAGAATTCTACATGAGTAGATGAAGAACTCTGAAATTTCACTGAAGGACCTAAATGATGATCTAGATAAATAGGGAACTATACCATGTTCATGTACAAAAAGGCTCAATATAATAAATATGTCAGTTAGGCCCCCATTGATCTATAGTCAAAGCAATTTTCTCAAGATACTTGGCAAGTTGACTCAAAATTCCTATGAAGGTTGAAATGTTTAAAATTCAGCAACAAATTGGGCGGGGGGGTGGGGCAGTAAGGCCAGATTACTTGCTCTACCAGATATTGAGACATACCCAAAAGTGATAGAAATTAAAATAAAATATAGTTTATGTAAAAATGGTCAGATCATTCAATGAGTCAGAATGAGTAAGTCCAGAAATAGACATATGTTTAAGAATTTAGTTGATAAAAATGGTATTTCAACTCAGAGAAGAATTGTTTAAATAAATGATATAAACTATCCATTTATGAAGAATTTGGTTTGCCCTCCCCCATACTACATGATATAATGAATTAAAGATGGACTAAAGAGTTGATCCTAAATAAAGGTATAAAAAGTATTGGAAGAAAATATAAGATATTTTTATAATGTTCAATTGGGAAAGATTTTCCTTTAAAAAGACAGAATATTCCAAAACTAAAAAGAAAAATAAAGATTTGACTACACGAAATTCAAACTTTTCTATCACCTAACAAGCAACTGGTGAATATATTTACAATGTATGTAACAAGTATAGTATTATAGGCAGAATATATAACAAAGTCTATACAGAAAAAGTTGTCATTATTAATATAACGAGAATGATTTGGGTGGCATCAATGTAACCTGGCAGCCAAGAAGAGAAAACTGGAATGCACATGCATGAACAATGACAACTTCACGGTACTAATCAGTGGGGGAGATAGATGCCATTGAGTGAGCATATGTACTGTGTGGCCATCATGTTAAAAATGACTGAGCAAGAAGGTCAACAAATCTGCATCAAATTTTGCATTACAATTGAACATTCCCCTGCAGAAACTATTCAAATGATTCAGAAAGCTTTTGGGGACTATGCAGTGAGTGTAGCACAAATAAAAGTGGGGCACAGATGCTTCAAAGGTGGTCAATAATCTGTTGAAAGTGATCCACATTCTAGAAGGCCTGCAACAGGCAGAACACCTAAGAATGTTTAACGTGTATGGGCTTCAGTCAACAAAGATCAGTGACTGACAGTGCAAGAACTAGAAGCTGATCTGAGATTCCAAAAACTACTCTATCTGAGATTTTGATGCTGGATCTTGGTGTGAAATGTGTTGTGGCAAAATTCGTTCCATAGCTTCTGCTACCAGAACAGAAGTTGCTAATGACTTGATTCAAACCACTACCAATGAACCTGATTTCATAAAGAAGGACATCACCAGAGATGCATCATGAGTCTATGGCTATGATCTGGAAATGAAAGCCCAGTCATCCAGTGGAAGTCACCTGGCTCTCCACACCTAAAGAAGATACAGCAAAGTCACAGCAACATCAAGACCATGTTGTTTACAGTGTTTTTGATGGGGAAGGTGTCCATCACAAGTACATCCCTTCAGGCCAAGCAATTGATAAGGAGTACTACTTCAATGGTCTTCCTTGGTTAAGAGATGCAATAACACAAAAACGGCCACAACTATGGACAACTGGCGACAGGCAGCCTCGTCACTATAACATGCCCACTCATGCATTACATACATCTCCTGTAGAGTTTTAGGCAAAACATCAAATCACCCGATAGACTCAGCGCCCCCTACAACCCAGTGACTTCTGGCTTTTCCCAAAACTAAAATCACCTTTGAAAGGGAAGAGATTTCAGACCATCGATGAGATTCAGGAAAATACAACAAGACAGGTGATGGTGATTCCAACAAAGGATTTTGCAGAGTGTTTTGAACAGTGGAAGAGATGCTGGGAGAATTACGTGAGGTCCCAAGGTGCCTACTTTGAAGGGGACTGAAGTGTCATTATCCTGTATACAATATATCTTGTATTGCCTTCAATAAATATCTGTTTTTCAAAGTGCATGGCTATACTTTCTGGACAGACCTCTCGTATAAGCAAGACAGAAACAACTCAAGATCAAATGGGCAAACTTTATGAATAGGCAATACACAGCAGACATGCAAATGGTCAATAAACACGTAAAAAGATGATTGACCTCCCTGGTGGTTGCAGTTTTCTATGGCAGTGTGACAAACCCCAAAATTTTGTAACAAAACAACCATTGTATGACATCAAAAACTCGGCAGATCAGAAATTTGGACAGATTACAATGGAAACAGCTTGTCTGTGCTCCGCAATGGCTGGGATCTAAGCTGGAAAGACTCAAAAGCTGGAGGATGACTCAACAGCTGGAGGTTGTTATCTTCCTAAGGCATCTTCACTCCAGCCTGTGGGTTGATGCTGGTGTAGGCTGGAGCTGTCAGCCAGAAACCCATGTCACCTCTCAAGTGTCCTAGGGCTCTTTATAATATGATGGTTGGGTTCCAAGACTGACTGTCCCAGGAGAACCAGGCATAAAAATGTATCATCTTTTTTTGACCTAGCTCAAAAATTGTATACAGTAGTATGAGTTTTGCCTTTGTCACAAACTCTTTCAGATTCAAGAGAAGAGGATATAGATCCTACCTCTTGATAAAAAGGAATGTAAGACAAGAATGGAGGATGGAGGATACAGTTGCAACTATTTAGGGAAAAATCTATCTGCCATACTGTTTATCAAGAAAATGCAAGCCAAATGACTCAAGACTATCACACATCAGATTGATAATTCTTCCTAGTTCATTCTTTTTGTTTTTTGTAAAAGAGTGGGAGGGGTTATAAAAAGGAAGAAAAACAAAAACATTGGACTAAATTTTAGCACTGTGTTTTTCCCTAGTTTTTAAAAAAATTCTTGATCTGGAAAAAAAATATTTTGGGCAAACATTATTCAAAACTGGCTAATTTTTAGAATATGAAAAAATTACTTATTTTTTATACTCTGCTTACATAGCAATGCATTTAAACATTTAAGTAGGCAAAAGCAAAAAATTTCCTTTATCTAACTAACCATTCAACACTAGAGCACTCTCTTGAACATAACACTGCATTTTCCCCTATAGTTTATAGTTATAGTTATCTTTTACTCTGTGTGTGTGTGTGTATGTGTGCATGAGAGAGGGGGCAGGGGATGGAGGGAGCAACTCAGAGAATATACATTATCTTGTATTTCAGCTTTTTAAAAAATGTTTTTGAGTTATATTCAAGAAAGTAAGAAGCTCAACTATAGCTAATTCTGATCTTAAATAAATAATATAATTATTTTTTTGTTCCGAGATAATTTTTCTATATAAAAATGTATTCTGTTTAATAAATGATTTATAATTAATGGATTAATATTTATGGTGAACTTTAAATTGTCATATTATTTTTTATACGTTAAGTGCATTAGCATGTAGGGTAGTATATTTACCAAGACTACTAGAATAGAGAAAATTTTTTTCCAAGAAGAAAATAAGTTTTAAATATGTTCTTTACCAAATCCATCTGGGTTCTTTTAATATGAATGTGAATATAAAATTTTATGTTTATTTATTGTACCTGTGATATTTATATAATGTTAATTGTATAGTTAACTACACGGTGTGCAGCATATGATGTGTATACCTTTCATATAGCTAGATTGCTGCATACACAGTTATGCAAATTTATAATCCCACCCAATTTTGGTATCTGCTACCAAAAAATATAGGCAGAGGATTCAGAGAGTAGTAAAGAACAATGTAGACTGCATGCTTTTGCAACCTAGCTGGACTAATAGTTGATGCTGCTTTCCCCACAACATCATCTTTTTGACACTTGCAAGAGACTCGTAGATTATTCTTTTGTAATTGCTAATAAGATACAAACATCAAGCTAGCAAATTAAAAAATTAAACTTCTTAGAGTGACACTGACTCATTTATATTGCATATAAGGAATGAATATTTTATTTGCTGCATCATTCAATTTTTCAGTAAGCATTATTTGAAATAGAGGTGAATTAATGTTTTTTATGGGCTGCCTATTCTCTTTTTGCACCATGTCCCTGAATTTTTATACAAGAACACAAGCTCGCACAGTGAAATTGGCACTGAGTGAGAAAGCAGAGCATAAATCAGTTCCTACTCCAGACAACACTCAGTTTATAAACTCTTTGTTGGTAATTTTTTTTTCAAATTAGGACTGTGTATTCCCACAGAACCAATGTTCTAATCTGCTATCTCAGCCTTGTCCACAAAAGCTTATTTATCATTAATATAATAGAAATACTCTCTATTTGCCCAAACAAGATCCAAAATAATGGTTCTCTTTATAATGGACAGTGGTTATTGAGGAAAAGCCAGATGAGGAGGTAGGTGGAGTCTTTTGTGAGATTCTGAAGGGAATTTCAGGGAACTCTTACATGTTACGGTTCTTTATTACCTCTTTTTACATTACAAAATATGTGGCCTTCCTTATCCCTGCATCACCAACTACTAAAGCCATTTTCAATTTATTTTGGGACAAAGAGTGTTCCAGTTTTATTGATGGGGTATGAGCTCATGTCTTGTTCATAAATAGAATATAAGAGATAGGGAAGAGAAGGCAATTGGTGAGCTGAAAGGAGATTTTCCTGAGTCAACAGGACACCCTGGGTAAGAAGGAAGGCGAATGGGAAGGAGGTAATCTGGGTTTGTAGTTTAGGAAAGGAGGTGGCAAGAGTAAACTGTTACCTAACATCTGACCAGGACAGCCAGTTGGCTGCCTAAACTGGAAATGAGGGCGAGGTCCGCTGGGTGAAAGCTTACTAAGGTCTATAATTGAATTCTCATATACATGGGATACACATAACCTAGGGTGAAACCAGATATGGCTGAAAAGATTTCAGCAGGTAACCCAATAATTTTATCCTAAAAGTCCCTGTCATCAATGAGACTAGCTTCATTTTAATGTCCCTAAGCAGATGCAGGTGTGGAAAAGGTTAGACCTCTGGAATTTGCTCTTTAAATAATTCAGTGACAAGATCCCATTTGTCATCCCATCATAGAGATCACCTAGCAGATATACACATTTACCTGCAAGCAAAGAATAAACAGGTGTGTGAGGTGGGTGTGTTAGGTCAGGAATTTATGTTTTTGACTCTACAAGAGGTAGAATTATGGGTCTAGAATATGTCATAAGAAGGAAGAAAACTACTTCCATTTTCAGGCTATAGAGATGTGAGATGCTTTGGTTAATATCATTATAGTTAAATTGTATATCAATTTTGGTTAGTAACAGAAACCTAGTAGAAAAACAGATACCTGGTAAAATTAGTTTAATATGCTTTTTGATAAAATGTTATATAACCGAAGTTATACATCAGAAGCAAATACCTTGCAGCTATACAATTGGGTCTAAGAATTATGTCTTTCCAGAGATGAGCTGGGAAAAAAATTATTTTCTTCCTTCCTTGTTCTCACTCCTAAATCTTCCCCTAACAATTGTACCTTTTATACCAGTTAAGGCTACATTGTTCATCCCTTTTGTTACAAAAACAACAATTGCTATTATTATTTTTTATTTGCCTCTATTTTGGAATATAAAATTTCAAAAACTTTTAAATAATATTTAGAATATAATTTTGAATCTTTATAACTTTTTAAAGCTCAGTCATACAAATGCTTAACAGTTTAGGAAACAAGCTCAGTGAATTGAAATATGTATATCACGTCATATTGATATGTACCTATTTATATACTTAAAGATTTCTGCTGAGACTCAGAAATGCAAATATTCAGTTAAGGATCATCTCTGTCATCACATCTTTCAGAGTAAACATTTTTAGTGAAGAAAAATAGGGGAAATGACTAAAACATGGCAGTAAAAGTGTATCGTTCAATAGCATGAATAAAGTGGAAATAAAAGAAAAATAACAAAGAAAAATGAATAATATTTTACTAATGTACCAACCATCATATTAATAAAATAAACCTTAAAAACATTGCAAAGAAAAAATAAGCTAATATGAAGATCAAAAATAATTGTGCTTTCATCAAATTGAGATATTTTGTTAGCTTTGGGAGCAGACTAATTTTAAAATAAGTAAAATGCTGTAGGCTTCCACTAAATGAAATCTAGTGTCATTCCAGTATTTTTTCCCCAAAGTTCAGGGTATTTTCGCTTTGGATTTAGCTGAGCATTGTGGGGAGTTGTTTTTAGGTAAATAGAAAAGAAATTAGTGGATTTGCAAAGTACAAAAAGCACATATTTCTGAGTGCCCTAGAGCTTACATCACCAAATTCTGACTTTTTGCCATAATACCGCGGATTCCAGATCCTTGCAAACACCACTTTCTGATTTCCAAAACTATAAAAGTTTTTAATTAGATTAATTCACTGAGTCATTGCCTCAGTATAAAGTAACTCTAGTGACAAATATTAAAATAAATATCTGTGTAAAAATATGAGGTAACATGTAATAAGGTTTTCATTGTTATTTTTTTTTAATTTTATTGTTGTTGTATTACATCCATCCCGTTTTTGCTCCTCTCTGTCCCCCTCCCCACCCACCCATTCCCCCCAAAGTCAATCCCACCTGTTGTCCATGTCCATGGTTCCTTTATATTAGGTTCTTGATTTTCATTGTTATGAATTTTAAAATTACTATATTGCTCATGAATGACATGGCTATAAAGTAATTAAATGGATAGGCAGGGAAGAGTGGCTATAAAATACATATGATATTCTGTGACATTTTGTGAATAGCCCACACAATGCTTTATTTTCCTACTCTTTCTCATCCGAAACTCAGCACTTTTGCTACAAAAAGAATGATGACATAATAGTCCAAAAGTTTAGAGAGCATGGAAATAACGCTAGCATTTTTCAACCTTACTATTGTGGTTTGCAGGCTTACTGTATATGTTCTATAAAAAGAGCAGGAAAGCTATTTGCATTTCTATTCTGAAGCCTAAAAGGAAGCTGCCAAAGGATAAAGTTGGTACTAACCAGGGTAAATTTATTTCATGTGCCTCAGTCCAAATTCTATCCTAGACTCTGCTTAAGTGTTTTGTTACGAGGTATTTGATAGTGACTGCCATAGTGCTGGATGCACAGTGGACCTACAGCAAACAATGTTTGAGTTAAATAATTCCACATTCTTTCAGAAAATAGCTCCTATGTTTTTTAAAAAAAAAAAAATGTTTATCTTGCTAATCCTGTGGCTAGAGCTAGTTGCTATAGAAACAACTGACTATCATTTTAGTTTCATAGGATATCCATCCAGCTAGAGAGTTGAGTGAGTAGGGAGTTCATAAACCAGCTGAAACTTCATGCTATTGGGAGAAAGTCAAAAGGCTTTATGAAAAACCAGCTCCAGCCACATTGAATAGTTAATTAAATACTCTTTCTCAAAGGCCACTGGGACAGCTTGGCAAGCAAGCAGGAGAAGCAGAGACCGGGAAGAAAACATTGTCTTTTTGGATTGATGGGTTGTTCTTCATGGGTATGAAGATGCGGAGAGAGTAGGGATTAGAAATCTATTCTGGATAACTGGGGGAAGGGAAGGAAACTAGTCATCAAAAATACTGACAGCAGCACCAACAGGTTGGGCCTTCACAGAACAGCTAAGACACTTTAGCATGAAATCAGCCCCAGGGTGGCAGGATTGCCTGCCCCATCATGGTAGCCTAAGAACACGCTCTTAAAATAATGTTTTACTTTTATACTACCTAGAAACAAAATAAAATAAAGGCATGATCAATTAAGTATCATTATATTTTAGAAATTTAAGGTGTCTTTCTGTTCTCCTCATCCCTTTTTAAAGCCACTTATGACCTTGATTGTTAGGGTCCTACAAAATTTGGGAAACATTAGGATGGACTTCTCTGACTAGTCATGAGCTGAGCTGCCTTCATGCCTATGCTTTTTAATGTGTTCTGTTGGCTTCCCACCAGACAGAATATACCTGTTAAGTTTGTATTCAACTAATGATTAACATTCTCCCTAGACCCATGAGTGGGCAACCAGGTAAACTTTTATCAAACTGTTTTTATCAAGTAACCAAAAGACAGTACAGTGAAACCTACTTCTTTGGCACCTTTTGTTTGTATACAGTCCTGGGGTAGGATTAGGATTGAGAAAATGTAAGGCTGGCACGATAGAGTAATGATCCAAAATATGGGTTTTCGTTCCTTTCATAGATAAATCTTGGAACATTAAGCAGTCTGAATTAGATTGCTAAGGAATTCCACAATTTATGTTAGTTTTTCAAAAATGATCATCTGAAATGTTTTTGGCATCTGAAATACTCTACTTTTTAAAGAAAAAGTTTGGTTGTTTTACCCTCTGTTCTGAGAGTGAAATGTATCCTGTGTACTTAACTACTAGCCAGGGATGTCTTTGATTTAGTAATACCCGGATATGCTTGAATGTTAGAATGTTGTCTGTTGGGCTTTAAAAGAACTTTTTCTAAAGTATGATATATATATAGATACCTCTAAAGTCTTTTAAATTCAAGAAGTATAGTGTTAGGGTTTTGAATACAGTTATGTGATGGGCATTGTGCTAAACATTTACCATTATTTAATTTTCTTAACAATCCTTTAAGCGGGCACTATTACAATTCTCATTTTACAAGAAAACAGATGCTTAGAGGGATTAAGCAATTTGACCAAGGTCACACAGTAAATGACAGAGTGAGAATTCAAACCCAAATTTTTCTGACTGCAGAGATACTTCTCAGGATAGAAGAAATCTTCCCCCAGGGAAATTCCACATAGATATATAACTGCTGAAATCTGTCACCAATAAACTCTAGATTTATTGCTTGCCAAAACTATTTTTGAAACTGTGCTTCCAGGCTTAATGGCTTCTCTACCTATGGAGTCCTAGTGACCATTCAATTTATTCCAGGTGAAGTGAAACAAGACATTCTGTGATGCTTGTACATGAAAGAAATGGCTTGCGAATGGTGAGAGTTCAAACTCTGTACTGGTCTGCTAGGAAAACTACTTATGGAAATTAGGGTTTTCAGCACTAGTTCTACAGCTACTATGAGTAAAGTGGAACTGGCTATTCTGGCTAAATTTGCTGGTTTCATGTGCTCATAGAGCTGGACGGTCTAATGTGAGAAGTGCATGAAACTTCTTGACTTCTTGGAATTCAACATAAAAGATAAAAGCAAGAATACGTAAATCAAGAGCAGCCGTGTCCCCTGATGCAGACTTCAAAATGCTTATAATACAAGTTGACTTCCTAACTTCAACTGTCCCTGAGTTTAAATTTCTTCATGTGTGATGGTAACTCCGGAATTAGCAATCCTCTGTACTTGGCTATAAACAACAAAACTTCTGGAAGGAGATTAGGCTTTGAGCACCAACTGTCAATGTGAGCAGCATGTACCATTAACTATAATATTTATGATGGATGCCATGTTAATGCTAAAAGGTGTTTTTTTACTAGCAACATTGAAGTATTTTTTTCATGCCAAAAATCTCAGAATTAGATGAAGAAAAATACAATTGAAAACAGTACTTTGTTTACTTACAAAAACACAGACCATGAATCGCAAAATATTCTCCTTTAGAATACTCCTTGGTTTGAAAAATTGATCTCTACCATTCCATAAGAGTAGAATGTATCATGCTTTACCTCAGAGTGCATTTCTAGAAGAAGAGCTAGAAGAAAGTATGGTTAAATATTATTTCAGGCAACCTCTGAAGACTTTAAAGAAAGGGCATTTACAGAATGGTTGTTAGGGTTAAGGCAACCAGCAAAGCGTACTGTGGCACCTTGGGACAGTAACAACAAGAAGCCCTTACTACTGCTAGGCCTGAGTGGATGAGAGAAGAAAACAGGATGTCCGATGCCCTGTGAGAGCTGGAACCATAGAATAAGAGCTACCTAAAAAGACCTTTCACTGTAGAGGAACTCAGCATTGCCAGCACCTGGCAAGGCAGGAAAGAGTGGAAGGAATCTACATTCCAGTGTCTGTTGCCTTCCACCCTGAAGTCTCTTGCCTATGACTCTCATTGGCCAAAACCATCCAGAAACCAGAACTCCAGGGAATGCAGCCTATAGAGTGGATGGCCACCCTGGGCCCAGAGCAGATCAGATAAAAGCAGGGCCTGGACCTGGGGGAGCAAGAATAAATAGCCCAAGTCAATGTTTGGTCTCTAAGTGTTTAAACAGAAAAGAGGAGGAGGGAGTGAGGGGGAAAGAGAGATTGAGAGATCCCACAGCCAGGGGTGGGTGTCTAAGTGTGCACAAGAAAGAAAGAAAACAATTGATAAGATCATCAACATAAGTGTTATATATAACTAAAAAGTAAACAACACATAAAATTAACAAAGAGTCTCTAAAATACATCGCCCCATTTAACTTACTAACATGAAGAGTCTAATAGACCAACTAGCAACATGACATGAACAGGTGGTTTCCAAAAGGAAAATACATATGGGTAAGTAGACATAGGAAGAATGTTTAGTTTCAGCAGTCATTAAAGAAATAGATATTAAAACCAAAATATCTATTTTTTCTATTGAATTATCTAAAAAGGATAGTTGTCTGTATGTATATTAAACCTCACAAGCAGGATTACTATGAAATGAGTCTTTTATACACTTCGTGGAAGTGTAAATTAGTGCAGTCTTTCTGAAAATCAACTTAACAATAATTCCAATATTCTGTCATAAGGAAATAATTAGAAACATAGATAAGGATCTAGGCACAATGATATGCATTACAGCTTTAATTATAACAGACAAGAAAGAAATAAATGTCCAACATTAATAGAATGGGTAAATTACACAGCAACTTTTCTATCAACTTTTATGGAAGCATTAAAAATTATGTTTGCAATTAGATGTTTTTGGCATATACTAAGCAAAAATGCACTTTGCAAAATTGTATGTACTACGTATATGATCACAGCCATGTTTAAAGAAAAAAAGGAAATGACAAAATGTTAATAGCTGTTTTTCTGGATAATGAGAATATGGTGATTCTTTTTTCTTTTTCTTTTTTTTCTTCATTCCTTTGTGTACTTTCCAAATATTCTAAAATGAAGATGTAGTCATTAACATTTATTGAATGCCACATTATACCAGTCATTGTCCTGGATATGGATGTCAAGTTGTTTATAATTTATTGTCTTATTTTCATATTGGAACTTCAAAAATTATAGAACAATAAAGCTGTGACTTTTTTAACTAGAGTAGGTGAAAAGTAACATCCTATCTATTTATTTGATCTTTTTGCCTCACACCGTCTTTCCAAGCCAACAGAAATCCTAGTTGCTTAATATTGAAAAGTATATCCAAAACTCAATGCAAGGTAAATGAATAAAACTTTCAGAAAGGCATAATTAAGAAGATACCTTTAAGGCCTTGGAGTAGGCAAAAAAAGTTCTTAAATAGGACATACATGTAAATAAAAAGATAAATTGTACTAAATTAAAATTAAAACTCTGTTCATCAGACCACGTGATTAAGAGAGTGAAAAGGCAGGCCACTAAAAGAAGAAAGTTTTACTATACCTATATGACTCATATCCAGAATTTCTAAAGAACTCCTAAATAGCAATAAGAAAAAGGCATACAACCCAAAAGAAAAATGAGCAAAGATTTACACAAGTAATTACAAAAGGTTATGCAAATAAACACTGAAAGAGATTTCCAAATGTTAGTCATCATGGAATGCAAATTAAGACCACAATGTGATGTCACTATGTCCCAAACTAAAAGACAAGTAGTAGTGAATGTGGACAAAGATATGGATCAACTGAACTTTCATACACCCCAAGTGGAAGTACAAATTGCTACATTCACTTTACAAAACCAGAGGACAGTATCAACTACAGCTGAATATAAGGGAACCCCATAATCCAGGAATTCCAGTACATAAGAGAAACACATACAGATTTCTTTGCATTACATTTTCAATAGCCAAAAACTACAAACACTCCAAATGTCCATCATCAGTAGAGTGGATAAACACAGTATAGTGTATACATATAAGCAATTCTTTCCCACATTAACTACAATTAATACAACTCCATATAATAACATTTATAAATACCACAAGCATTAATATTAAGTAAAAGAAGCCAGGTACAAAGGGTACAGATCACATCTTTCTGTTTGACATTCAGGAACAGCTAATCTAGTCTATATTGTTAGAGTTCAGGATTACTGAATTATCTGTTATTTAATATAGCTAGTGATTATACTGGTATGTTTGCTTTATGATAATTTATCAAGGCATAATTTTCTGTATGTGTGTTAAACCTCAAAAGTTACATTAGATAGTTATATCTAACACACACACACACACACACACATATATATATGACATATATACACATACACACATGTGTAAAATATAAATATATCTATACACACACTTATACATATATTCCATCTGAAATGTAACGACTCCTGACCTCGCCTACTATTCTCTCCAGCTGTTTGCCCTAACTGCTCTGTTGCATCCCTGCAGTTTTCCCCTGTAGCCAGAATAATTTTTAAAACAGAAGCTGAGTCATATCTGTTCTTGGCTCATAACTGGTTGTAACTTCACATGTCAATCAGAATGAAAGCCTCAGAGAAGACATGCGTATACCCCTGACAGCTTACCTAAAATAGCCTCACTGCCCACACCTGCCACTTTAATTTCTTTACCTTGCTTTATTTTCCTTATAGTTCTTATCACCAACAGACATCTCGCATAGTAGATCATTTATTTACAATTGACCTTTCTCCCACTAATATATAAGCTACATGACAGCAAGGACTTTACCTTTCTGCCTTATATCCGTAACATCTAGAACAGTGCCTGGCATAAAGCAGACAATGAATGAATGAATGAATGAATGAATGAATGAATATCATCACAGAAATCCATAGGAAATAGGCAGAATGTGTATGTTTAGCCTCTCTGATAGGTAAAGAAACAAAAGAATGAAATTACATTAGGGAAAAAAAGGAAATTATTTGATGTTTTCAGGAATACAGCCTGCATATTCTTTTTCTCTCTCTCCTTCCATCACTTCCTATTTCTCTCTCAGTCCTTCACATCCCCCATACCCACACATGCACACATACATGCATATAGGGATAGGTACAAGGAGAATGGAATAAGGACAGTCCTTCTAAGGATGGAAGCAGGAGTATAAACTACCCTGTTCAATACAACGTGTAGCCACTCACATCATAGTCAAAAAGTATAAGTACGTGTGTATATAGTTACAGAGATTATATAATCCTAGTGGTTCAGAATTAAATTAGGATAACAATTAGATAAAGATTCATTACATCGTATTGGGAATTTTTATTTAAGACTTGTTTTTAAGATATACGACACATGGTAGTACATATACGTGATAGTAAAGATCATACCATTTTTCTTGCTAAAATTATATATATATATATGTTTGGGACCTAGGGATGCTCCCTTTGGCATTTGCATAGGAAAGACTTTCAAATGAAATCAGAACATTTTGTTGGTCCTGCAACAATCAAAAACTTTCAAGGCTCTGAAGATGAATTTATTGTAAGTGAATATGTCCAGAAATTGAGATTGTTTCTGTCAGAAGTCTCACCCTGCACCGCCGTTCTCAGAATGACTAGTAGAGCCCCCAGAGCATACAAGAGTGTTTAAGGTTAATTTCTGTTTCTATATAGATTTCAGTTACCTTTTCAAAGGGCTACCCTGTGGGATTTACCACTCAGCAGCTTGTCTGAAAACTAGCTAAATGTGCAAATGTGTGTGTAGGGAGAGGGGCAGGTCCCGTTTGCTTGTCAACCTAGTTGACCCTTCACTTTGTTTAAGAATTTTAGGCCCTTTCAGTTACTAAATAGCTGACTCCACAGTTTTGTTGGTTTGTTTTTTAACTGAAAAACTGGGACCCTTAGTGATAAGACCCCAATATGCGCTCAACTGCTGGTATTCGTCTTCTTCGCCTCCTCCCCCTCGAAAAGCAGTTAAGGATAACATCAAGCCATAACTTTAAAAGCAGATTAAATAATAAAATGAAGCCCAAGATCTATTGAGTGTAACGAGGCCAGTGTCAGAAGATCATTTGTTCATCAAGTAGTTAATATCTTTTAATAAGCAGGAAATGATGGTTAAAGGGAGTGATAGCTTAGATGTTTACATGCAAAATAATCATTAGTGTCTGAGGAGAAAGCAATGCCAAAGTTCATTTTGAAGGTCAAACTTACAGATCAGTAAGGGACAGTATGAAGTAATGAGTATCTGTGCATGACTCCAATGTGGTAATTGTGGCTTCAACTTGACCCCACAAGTTGGGAGCTGTGTAACTTAGGGCAAATTCCTTAACCACTCTGAATCTCAGCTTTCTAGGGATGTGAACTAAGGAGGGTAAAAACACCTACCATGCAGGGCTGTTGTGAAGATTAAATAAGGTCTTGGTTCTAAAAAACGGTTTGTCCGCCCTGGCTGGTAGCACAGTGGATAAGGCGCCAGCCTGCGAACCCAAAGGTCGCAGGTTCGATTCCCCAGCCAGGGCACATAACCAGGTTGCAAACTAGGTCTCCAGTCAGGTCTGTGGCTGGAGGCAGGTGAAAAGCAACCATACATTGATGTATCTCTCCCTCTCTGCCTCTCTTCCTTCCCCATCTTTCTAAAAATACTTAAATAAAAATCTTAAAAAAATAAAAATAAAAAATAAAAAACGGTTTGTATCTGAGAATATATTATAATAATGTATAGGGTTATTGCTGTGCTTAAATAATTCATTTAATACCCTCTTGTCTTCTCTCCACCTCCTAAACTCAGTCCTTTAAAGTTCAGCTAAAATTAGCTAGCTGTCATCCTTGAGGTCTGTCCATCCCTCCTGTTTTACTTGGGGTATTTTTTTACCAGCTTAATGAACATTTATCATATGTTCTATTTCTGCATTGGCCTTCTCAAACCTTTAAAATAGAACTATGGGCTTCTTTGAATGCAAACTGTTAATGCTGTACATACGTGAACAAGCAGCTCCCTGTCACCCTTTAGGACGGAGGTGTCAAACTCATTTTCACCAGGGGCCACATCAGCCCCGAGGTTGCCTTTAAAGGGCCTAAGGTGATTTTAGGACTGTATAAATGTCACTTACTCCTTAACAGTTAAGCGGGCCAGGTAGAAACAAGGTGCCAGCCGGATAAAACAAGGTGGAGGCAGGGATTCGGCCCCGTGGGCCTTGTGTTTGCCACCCGTGCTTTAGGATAAGGAGATTGGAGAGGGAGATTCAAACATGGAGGAAATTTCCTTTTCCAACCCCCTGCCCCCTAGGTGAGACATTGGTCCATTTTCCTAAATAATTTCATCTCTACAATAGAAAAAGCCCGTTTCTAATGAGCACTTATTCTGTGCCAAGCACTGGGCTGTGTATAGTTCATGTCATCCTCACAACACACTAATACATCCTGTACTAATATTGCCACTTGTAGACAAGAACACTAAATTGAATAATTAAGTAGCTTGACAAATGTCCCATATCTAGTAAAATGGCAAAATCAGGATTTGAACCCAAACCTGCCTAATTTGTTTCCCAGTCTTTTTCCATTTGTTAATTATTTACCTCCTACATTTTAACTAGCTCTGCATGTCTATGTTTGCTTTTCTATGCTTTTCCACTTTAATTCTTGGTGTGCCTGCAATGAGTAGGGTAGAGGTCCAATGAAGATGACTAAGGTGTGGTCCCTGTATTTAAGGGACTATTATAATCCACTGGCAGGAAGATTACAAGCCAACAAATCCCTACATGACATGGAGGAATTTAAGAGATGCATGAAAGGTGGAGCAATGGTCTCCCCAGCTGTCACATGGGAATCATACTCTACCTTGTACAGCAGTTGTTAGGATAGAGTGAAATGCTTCTGTCAAGTGTTTGGCAAAGACCCTGACTCATAGTAAGTGCTCAGAATATGGAATCTATAATATTGCCAGACAGTCTCAGGGTAATAACTAGAATACAAAGCTAGAAAAGCAAACTGGTGCCAAATTTTGAGAGCCTTGAATGCCAGTCTAAAGAGTTTGGACCTTCATTCATCGTGGTAAAAACAATTGTGCCAAGGTCAGTAATCATTCTGAAAGAAATGAAAGCTGACACTATTTCACATTACCTTTCAAACTTCATCATAAATGAGATGGAATTGGTGGTAACAGTTGGAACTAGTTGAAAGAACTTTTGTATTTGATGTACTAAAAGAAAGGAAAGATGGTATTTTCAACTTTGATGCCCTATGCTTTTTCTTCCACAGTAATTAGTGAATGCCAAAGGGAGCAACTGGAGTCAGTGAGCTACTCCTCTCGCTTCGCTCTGGGCCTCTTTTATGAAGCTGGAACAAAGATTGATGTCCCTTGGGCTGGACAGTACATCACCAATAATCCCTGCATACGCTTCATCTCCATTGATAATAAGAAACGCAATATAGGTCAGTACCCTCATTAGTTCCCTTAAATACAGTAACAAGGGTGGGTGTAGATCATAAAAAAATGCTGTTTAATTGAGTGTTGCCATTCTGCACAGAGCAAGCATTTAACTCCAAGCCATAGGGGATAAAATTTAATGTCATATTTGGCCAATAATAAAGTACACAGTGAAACCAGCAGTTTTTCAGAAAAATCATTTACAAGGTGGTTTGTATTACTGAGTTCATGAAAATAGTGTCAGAAGACTTAAGATTTCAAAATTGCCAAGTTCCTTGGTTTTAATGGGGATTCCATCTACATGCAAGTTTATTTATCATTTGTTTCTTGGCTCAGTTTGTTTTTGTTTGTTTAGTTCTGTTTTTAAAATTTGATAAGTGATACTCTTGTTTCTACTTTCTAGGCTAGTGGAGAAAAAGGTAAATTTTATGATGTGTGAAAACCCTTCACTTTAATATTTTACTTATTTCATTTTCTTCTGGTAAAGTATATAAAATTACTTTGTATACAATGTAACTTAATAATAAGTAAAATGTTTCATAAGAGCTTTACTAGAATAGGATAAAATCTGCACTCTACCCTTTTTGTTAAAGATAGTTATAAAAATTAGACTTGAATTGTTAGAATCAACATAACTGATTCATTTCAGGCATAAAGGTGCAAGTGTATTCTTATTTGTAGGATTGTGGTGATTGATCCCTGAGATACTGCTTTTCATGGAATAAATTGTAATCATCTAAAATTACAAAATTCTTGAGGTATTGTCATTTCAGCTTGTTACAGTGTTTTATGATACAGTGATGGTTTCATTGAGCCATTAGCTAGAAGTCTTGCTAGATAAAACCACCAACTCCTTATCTCATGGCCTGCCAGAACTTTATAATGATTGATAGAACTGGGCTGAAGTATAGTTTTATATCAAAGCAAATGATCTTAGAAAAATGTTTCTTTTATAGCTTAAAACTCCGTAAGAGCTGCACTGTTTATGTTAACATGATACCACATATTATGTACCATCAGCAATTCATGTAATGCCCTGTAACAGCAATGGACTATTTTCAACTTTTAATTTAATTTTTCATTATATTTTATTGATTGTGGTATTACAGTTGTCCCAATTTTTCTCCACTTTGCTCCCCTCCACCCAGTGCCCTTAATTCCCTCAGGCAATCACCACACCATTGTTTTATCCATGGGTCATGCGTATATAGCTCTTTGGCTACTCCATTTCCTATACTGTACTTTATACATCCCCATGGCTGTCCTGTAACTACCTACTTGTACTTCTTAATCTCTTTACCTCTTCACGCA
Organism: Noctilio leporinus; assembly: GCA_004026585.1. NCBI lineage: Eukaryota > Metazoa > Chordata > Mammalia > Chiroptera > Noctilionidae > Noctilio > Noctilio leporinus. The sequence goes on from PVIW01000019.1 coordinate 20,389, forward strand.
GTCCCTCACAACTCCCTCCATCTGGCAACCACCAACATTCTCCATATCCATGATTCTGTCTCTCTTCTTCTTGTTTGCTTAGTTTGTTTTATAGATTCCATTGTTGATAGACATGCAATTTATTGCCATTGTATTGTTCATAGTTTGTATCTTCTTTTTCTTAAATAAGTCCATTTAACATTTCATATAATAATGGTTTAGTGATGATGAACTCCTTTAGTATTCTTGTCTGGGAAGCTCTTTATCTGCCCTTTGATTCTAAATGATAGCTTTGCTGGGTAGAGTAATCTTGGCTATAGGTCCCTGCTTTTCTTGACTTTGAATATTTCTTGCCAATCCCTTCTAGCCTGCAAAGTTTCTTTTGAGAAATGAGCTGACAGTCTTATGGGACTCCACTGTGGGTAACTAACTGCTTTTCCCTTGTTGCTTTTAAGATTCTCTCTTTATCTTTAACCTTTGGCATTTTAATTATGATGTGCCTTGGAGTGATCCTCTTTATGCCCATCTTGTTTGAGACTCTCTATGCTTCCTGGATATGCATGTCTATTTCCTTGACCAAATTAGAGAAGTTTTCTTTCATTATTTTTCCAAACAGATTTCCATCTTACTCTTTCTCTCCTCCTTCTGGTACCCCTATGATGCCAATGATGGAATGCTTGAAGTTTTCCAGTGGCCCCTTACATTTCCTTCCTTTTTTTGGATTCTTTTTATTTCTTGTTGTTCTGATTGGTTGTTTTTTGCTTCCTTGTGTTCCAAATCATTGATGCAGTTATTGGCTTTATGAACTCTGCTGTGTTGTTTCCCTGTAAATTGTTTTTTATTTTAATTAGCATATCCTTCATTTCTGACTGGGGTCTTTTGTATGCTGTTGAGCTCCTCACTAAGCTCCTTAAGCATCGTTATAACCAGTATTCTGAACTCTGCAGCTGACAGATCACTTATCTCCATTTTGTTTAGTTCCATGTTTCTGTCCTTGTTGCCAGTCTGGATGGATATGGCTATTTTTTAATTCCATTGTTGTCAGACTTCGATTTAACTCTATTGCTGACAGTTCCGTGTGATGGTTTTTCTGTATTTTAGTTGTAATTTTCATGTGGTTGTGTGAGGAAGCGAGGTGTGTTGACCAGAAGTGGACTAACCATTTTTAACTCTCCAATTGATTTGTTCTATCTGACAAAAATAGCCCTGGATCTTCTTATGTTGTATATCATGAATTAGACACTACCCTTTGTGTATTACTTCATAATACCTGACATCTTTAAGGATGTATTCAGTAATACATAATAGAAAAAGAAATTATTTAAACTTGCTTAAACTACATAAGGACACTTGTTGTATCATCTGGTACAGACTGATATTTTTGTATACTCCCAAATTCATATGTTGAAGCTTTAATCCCCAATATGATTATATTTAGAATAGAGCTTTTAGGAAGTAATTAAGTTTAAGTGAGGTCATAAGGGTCAGATCTCAATCCACTAGGATTGGTGGCTGTATAAGTTGAGGGAGACAGAAATTTCTCTCCGTCCTGGTGCACATACCAAGGAAAGGCCAAGAAAGGATAGTTACAAGGTGAGAAGGTGAGCTGTCTACAGTCCAGGATGAATCCACACCAGGAACCAAATCAGTTGGTACCTTAATGTTGGACCTCCCAAATTCTAGAACTGAGAGAAATCAGTTTCTGGTATTTAAGCCAGCCAGTATATGATATTTTGTTATGACAGCCCAAGCTTACTAATACAACATCTAAAAGGAAGAAGTTGGGAGATTTTAGGATTGGTTGATTCAAGAATTGAGAAATATCTTCAAGGACCTAAGATTGATTTTTCTGTGCTCTGTCTTCCACCTTTGATGTTGACATCCTCAGAAGATTGGTAGAGAGATGGCAGTGACTGTTGGAGTAACATCCAGACCCAACAACATGCTTAGGAAGAAAAGGGACTATTGCTGTTTCTGTCCTTAAGAATCAAAGAAGTATTTCCTGAAAATCCTCAACTGACTTCATCTTATATCTCAAACGTCAGAATTGAGTTGCCCAATCAGTCTGAAACAAGCCACTGGAAAAGAGGTGACTATCTTGAAGAGCCTTAAAAAATTAAGATTTATTCCTGAAAATGGTATTAGGACAATTTTCTCTTTAATCATCTGAGGAATAGATATCTGAACAAAATAGGGTTTTGTTACAAAGGAAGAACAAAGTAGTGAATGCTGGCGTGGTAACAAATAATGCCTATTATCTTCAAGCAGTTACATCTTATGTAGGAGGCAAAGTTCTAAATTTGGCACATAAAGAAAAGAACTGTGTATATTCAAAATTATCTTTGAAAATCCCTTAAAACTACATGACATTTTGCAAAGTGATGTAGCTTGCGATAAATTCAGTATTTTTCCAACATTCAATAGATTTCAGTTTCTTTGGGTGAGGCCAGATGTAATACTAGGTTTGGTTTTATAAAGCAGAGTGATATTTTCTACTATGAAAGGCACACAAGGAAGAAAGAAATAGCAGTCATATTTCCTAACAGATTAAATTCTGTATATAAATGGAGTGGGTTGGTGGGTGAAATCACCAATACTGCCCAATGCACCAGCAATTTATAAAATAAGAGTTATGCAAATTAGAAATAGTATAGCATAAAATATTAATGAATTCTCACATGATCGACAACATTTGAAATAATAGAAATACAAAAATTTGTTTAATGTTAACAATCATCCAATCTTAATGCTGGAGGGTCAGGTTAATGGGAAACCATGTTTTTGCTATAGCCTATGGTGATGCCACTTCATACAGCAAAGAAATACTTGCATTCCTGTGTCAGTTTTATGAAAAATTAATCTTGGATTATGCAAGTTTTAAATTATGGAAGGCCTCCAGTAATGGCATTCCTTAATGTAAAACCTAACTGCCTTGCATTTAAACTTTTTTTCTCAATACCTGGGGCAGGATGTTAAATGTGTCTAGGTAAAAATCCACCTAATATAAATGGTCACATACTACAACTTTACTGTATTTTATTGATATTGATATTTAACTAGACCAGTAAGAGTTATCTTCTTGTGACTAACACCATCCCACACCTGCCCTTTATTTGGGATGTGTGTTTATATATATATATATATATGTGTGTGTGTGTGTGTGTGTGTGTGTGTGTGTGTATAGAATATATATCCATTCCATTTGCTGTCATTTAAATTAATAAGCACAAATTATAAAATAAAAATTTATTTCACATATTTGCCACTTTTAAAAACAAAAATGGGTTTTCCATAGAAAATAAAATAACTCAGAACATGAAATATAAGGAGAACATTTGCACACAAAGTAAAAACAAACAGCATATCCCTTTCAGCCTCTGGTTTCCCTATCAAGCTATCCTCAATGGGAAAGATTCACATCCAAGATAGCACTTGTCCTCCCACTTGTCAAGCAAGTTAACTTGATATGAAAATCAATGCCAGAGATGGAGGAAAAGTGGAAAAGTAGCTAAATATATAACATCAAAAAATAAGCTTTAAAATATTCTATGAAACATATTACTGGGAAAAATATGTCTATGGAAGTTTCAGAGAAACTGAATTTACAAATATTTGATTTATATGTTTTTAATTCTCAATTTATTCAGTTGAATAATTAACTATTTACAAATATGGACTGAACAAATGTATATTGAATGCTTCTGGATGCCAGGCACTGTGCTAAGAACTGAGGATTCTCTAGTGAGAATTCTGAAGGACATAGATATATGATGTTGTGTTGAACCAATGACTTGGAATTAAGTAACAGTTCTCATAAATATAGATGGATGCACTGATATATACAATATATAAAGCATTAACAAACATCTACGATCAAAACCAAGAAGAGTCATGTTGCCTCATGAAAATATTATGAGCTTTTAAAATAACTCGTAAGACCTTTTATCAATTATTTTTCTTTCTTTTGGTTGAAGAAATAAAAGATGGGGGCTATGGACTATTTAAGTCCAGAAATAAATCAGAAACTTTAGTATGACCCATTACTTAACTTTCTCCAGGGCTGCTGAAAAGTTCCATACATGCATATAAGTCATGAAATGTCCAAGAAACAGTGAACAAAAGGGTAAAAAGTCTGGAGTCTACAGCTGCCTGAAAGTTCTGAAAACAATTCCAAATTACAGATTTATATAGTACTCACACTAAGAAGTGAATCTTAAACATTAAATACTCTCAAGTCCCTCCCTCTGTGTGTCAACATTCCATCATGGTGTTCTCCCTGCCCTACCCTCTGAGAGTAATGTTTTCACTTGTGATATTGGCTTGAATTTGTGGCTATCAGGCTGAGATTTACAAAAAACCTTCAGGTTGGCCAAGAATTTGGTCCAGAATACAAGAGGCAAAAGTGAAGGTGACAAGCCCTGGCTGGTAGCACAGTGGATAAGGCGCCGGCCTGTGAACCCAAAGGTCACAGGTTCGATTCCCCAGCCAGGGCACATAACCAGGTTGCAAACCAGGTCTCCATCAGGTCTATGGCTGGAAGCAGGTGAAATGCAACCATACATTGATGTCTCTCTCTCTCTGCCTCTCTCCCTTCCCCTCTTTCTAGAAATAATGAAATAAAATATTAAAAAAAAAACAAAGTGAAGGTGACAGAAGGTTGTTTTTATCAACTATTAGTGGAAGGTAAGAGGGGAATGAGAATCAGATGACTTTATGATGAATAAATATATAGATCAAAATTTACAGGTCATAGATGAGAGCAACAGAAAAACTGACAGAGGCTGCCATCACTGCTGCCAATTTAGAAAGGAAGCAGCAATGAAAAGCTCTCTGTTGTTTTCGTAAGTAGGTGAGGAAGGCCGGGTAGGGCAAGAAGTGTAAAATCGGTAAAGGTTCACAAGTGGAAATTGCAACAGTCCCTCTGACCTCTCTATTAACAAAGATCATGTTAACTAGGTGTGTAGCTATTGTCTAATAAAGAAATTGCGGTATTGGATGTAATAACACCCCATTTTTGCTACTTATAACTCAATCCTTCTAAGAGATGTTTCTTTTATCTGCTAAGCACCTATAAGAGATTACATGCCAGATTGGAAGTGGGATCAAAGAGAACTAAATTGCTTTGTCTGATGGAGGAGAAAATTTCAGATACCCTGAAACAATGGGGAAGGCAAGGAGCAGAGAATAGGAAACAAGAAAGAGAAAATTATATAGTGAGAGGCTGTGGTTTGACTTGAGGGATAACTATGTAGATTTGTGATGTGTTGGCTCTGTAGTTTACTTTGCAACCCCGTTTTGCAACATCTTTCAACCTCAGCATGGTCCTGGATTGAACAACTGCTTTAAATCCATGGCTGATTTTTACTGAGGAGTTGTTAAATAGTCAAGATAGTGCAGGTACTTTCTGAAATGTCGAGGATGAAATTAGAAACCTTATGGTTTCTGTAGGTTAGCCTCTACACAGAAATCTAGAGATTGCTTTTATGTGGAAAGCCTCGCATCTCTTTGAGAACCTTATTTTGAATCACCACAGAACTCCTCATTTTCTGGACCTCAAATAAAGCCAGCTCAACTTGAAGTTTCCATAATACTGCAACCATGTCAATCTGCTGAGAGCTGGAAATTGGGCAAAGGCTCTCCTGGGGAACTGAACCATTTCAAAGGACTGAGCTAAAGTCAAATCCTTACTGAGGTCGGAAGTAAAGCTGTCAACAGCCTGGATTGGAAGCCAGAGCTCAAAATGATGGGCTATGCTCTGCCTCCCAGAAAGTGCCTGGTTTTCATCATTCTGAAGGCATCTCAAAACCTTTGCAAGTTGAGAACAGTCTTGTAGAGCTGTGTAACTCACAGACAGCCTGTGAGCCTTGGGTCCCGAGAGACAGTCAAGTCTTGTTGAGCTGGATGAGAACTTGACAAGACTTCATTCATGGTCCTTTTTGTATCTAGGACCATGACAACACTATCCCAAAAGGGTGGGAACTTTCCTTTGCCTAGAGCTCCCTCAGAAACAATTTCATCCCTTTCCTCACTGTCAAGAGTTCCCCCTCAGATCAATCAAAATGTCTCATGGGCTGAAGAGTTAATACGCCCTGTTTGCAGAGTGTGCTGCTTTACTGGGAATATATGCCACTATACATCATGGCAAGAGATGGTGCCCATCTCTTGATACCTCTTATCTTGAATATAAAAGGTAGATACTAACATCAGACCAAATAGGAGTATGTATTGAGTGTTCAAGAAATATTTGCTGAGCCAGTCATCCTTTATGTAGCTCTGAGATACCCTTCCCAGGTCCTGAAGTAACATTGACAATTAATACTTCTGCCTTGGTCCCACACTTAGCAGACAAGACAAAAATAACGGCTAGTCACCAAATTGTTTACCCTTAAGTCAACCTATGTATCTGTTCCCACTCCTCTTAAAATCATATAAAACAAGGTCTCTAATTGCTGAATCTAGAAGCCATTGAAAAGCATACATAAGTCTTGGCAATTAGGATGATTAGAGGCCTTTTTTAGAGGCTCTGTACCATGTCTACAACATTGGGACTATTTGCCAAACTGGACATATCAATTCTCTTCTTTTATTGTTGTTCTAATTTTCCCCCATTGTTCTCCACTGCCTTGCCCACCCCACCCCTTACCCCCACAGTCAGTCCCCACCCTGTTGTCCATGTCTATGGGTCATTTATACATGTTCCTTGACTAGATTTTTCCCTGCTTTTCCCCACTTCTTCCCTTTCCCCTCCCTTCAGGTCACTGTCATTCTGTTCCTTATTCCTATGCCGCTGGTTCTATTTTGCCCCTTTGTTTTGTTCATTAGGCTCCTGGTATAGGTGAAACTGTATGGTACTTTTCTTTCACTGCCCAATTTATTTCATTTAACATAATATTCTGCAGTTCCATGCATGCTGTTGCAAAAGGTAGGAGTTCTTTCTTTCTGCTAGATAATATTCCATTGTGTAAATGTTCCGAAGTTTTTTGGTCCACTCATTTACTGATAGGCACTTAGTCTGTTTCCAGCACTTGGCTATTGTAAATAATGCTCCTAGCTTGGGATGCATAAGTTCTTTTGAATAGCTGTTTCAGGATTCTTTAGTTATAATTCCAGCTGTGGAATCACTGGGTCAAACAGCAGTTCAATTTTTAGTTTTTTGAGAAAATTCCATACTGTTTTCCACAGTGGCTGAACCAGTTTGTATTCCCACCAACAGTGCACTAGGGTTCCCTTTTCTCCACATCCTCACCAGCACTTGTTGTTTGTTGATTTGTTGATGATGGCCATTCTGACAGGTGTGAGATGCTATCTCATTGTGGTTTTAATTTGCATTTCTCTGAAGGGTAGTGATGTTGAGCCTCTTTTCATATGCCTGTGGGCCCTCTGTATGTCCTTCTTAGAGAAGTGTATGTTCCGATTCTTTGTCCATTTTTTAATTGGATTTTTTTGTCTTCCCAGTGTTGAATTGGATGAGTTCTTTATATATTATGGAGATCAAATCCTCATCCAAGATATCATTGGCAAATATGTTTTCCCATATGGTTGGTTCCCTTTCATTTTGATGATGTTTTCTTTAGCTAAGCAAGTTTTTTAGTGTGATATAGGCCTATTTGTTTATTCTTTCATTTATACCCCTTGTCCTAAGAAATATATTGGTGAATATATTGCTGCATGGCATACTTGCAACTTGACTGCGTATCTTTCCCTCTAGGACTTTTATGGTGGCACAGCTCATGTTTGTCTTTTATCCATTGTGAGTTGCCTCTGGTGTATGGTGTAAGTTGGTTCAGGTCTAGTTTCTTTCTCTCTCTCTCTCTCTCTCTCTCTCTCTCTCTCTCTCTCTCTCTCTCTCTCTCTTTTTTTGCACATACCCGTCCAGATCTCTTAACACTGTTTATTGAAGAGGCTATTTTTACCCCATTTTATGCTCCTGCACTCTTTGTCAAATATTAATTGACCATAGAGACCTGGGTTTATTTCTGGGTTCTTCTGTTCTTTTCCCTTGATCAGTGTGTCTCTTCTTAAGCCAGTGCCAGACTGTTTTGATTACAGTGGCCTTGTAATATAGTTTGATATCAAGTATTGTAATCCTTTCTACTTTATTCTCCTTTCTCAAGATTGCTGAGGCAATTCATGGTCATTTTGTTCCATATAAATTTCTGTAGTACTTGTTCTAATTCTGTGAAATATGTCATTAGTATTTTAATAAGGATTATGTTGAATCTATAGATTGCTTTGGGTAGTATGGACATTTTAATGATGTTAATTCTTCTAATCCATGAACATAGTATATGCTTCAGTTTATTCATAACTTCCTTAATTACTTTCTTCAGTGTTCTGTAGTTTTCTGAGTACAAATATAAAACTTACCTCCTTGATTAAGTTTATTACTAGGTACTTTATTTTTCATGTTGCTATGGTAAATGGGATTTTTTCTTAGTTTATGTTTCTGATATTTCATTGTTTGTGTACAAAAATGCTTCAATTTCTGAATATTGACTTTGTATCCCACCCTTTTGCCATATTCACTTATTAGGTCGAATAGATTTTTGGAGAAGCCTATTGGGTTTTCTGCATACAGTATCATGTCATCTTCAAATAATAATGGTTTTACTTCCTCCTTTCCAATTCGTATCTTTTCTTTCTTTGTATTCTTTGATCATGTGGCTAGAACTTCCAATACTATATTGAATAGAGGAGGTAAAAGTGGACACCTTTGTCTTGTTCCTGATCTTAAAGGGAAAGCTTTTAGTTTTTTCCCATTGAGTATGATGTTGGCTGTAGGTTTCTCATATATGGCCTTTATTATGTTGAGGTATGCTCCCTTTATTCCAACTCTGTGAGCATTTTTATCATAAATGGGTGCTGTGCTTTATCAAATGCTTTTATCATGTGATTTTTGTATTTTGTTTTGTTTATGTGTTATATTTATTGATTTGTGAATATTATACTATCCTTGCATCTCTGGAATGAATCCCACTTGATCATGGTGTATGATCTTTTTCATGTATCTCTGGATCTGGTTTGCCAATATTTTGAGGATTTTAGCATCTACATTTATCAGCAATATTGGCTTCAGTTCTCCTTTTTGTTGTGTCTTTACCTGGTTTTGAAATTAAGATAATACCAGCCTCATAGAAGGAGTTTGGGAGTCTTCCCTCCTCTCAGATTTTTTGAAATAGTTTGAGGACAGGAGTTAGTTCTTTCCTAAATAGTTGGTAAAATTTACCTGTGAAGCCATCCAGTCCATGGCTTTTGTATGCCTAGAGTTTTATGATTACTGCTTCAGTTCACTAATTGTTATTGGTCTCTTCAGGCTTTCTGCTTCTTCTTGATTAAGTTTTAGAAGACCATATGTTTCAAGAAATTTGTCCATTTCACCCAGGTTGTCAGTTTTCTTGGCATATACTTGTTCTTAGTAATTTTTTATAATCCCTTGTATTTCTGTGGTAGAGGATGTGATTTCTCCTCCCTCATTTCTGATTTTATTTGGGTCCTTTCTCTTTTTTTCATGATGAGTCTAGTTAAAGGCTTGTCAATTTTGTTTATCTTTTCAAAGAACCAGCTCCTGGGTTTATTGATCCTTTGAATTGTTCTTTTAGTTTCTATGTCATTTAATTATTCTCTGATCTTGATTATTTCCTTCCTTCTTCTTGCTCTGGGGTTTGTTTTTTTATTTTTGCTCTATTTCTTGTAGCTGTAAGGTTAGGTTGCTTCTTTGAGATTTTTCTGTCTTTTTTAGGCAGGTTTTGGGCTCACACAGGTTTGTGTGTTCATTTTTAATTACTTCCAGAAACATTTCAATTTCTTCCTTGATCTCATTGTTAACCCAATCATTATTTAATAGCATGTTATTCAGTCTCCATAAATTTTCATGTTTTTGAGTTTTTTGCCTTCAGCTTGGTTTCTAGTTTCAAGCCTTTGTGGTATGAGAGGATGCTTGATATGATTTCAGTTTTCTTGAATTTGTTGAGGCTTGTTTTGTGGCCTGCCATGTGGTCTATCTTTGAAAATGTTCCATTAGATTTTGAAAAGAATGTATATTTTGCTGCTTAATTGATATATATTTGTATATATCAATTAAGTCCATTTGATCTAGAGTGTTGTTCAATACCACAATATCTTTGTTGTTTCTTTGCTTGGAAGATCTATCCATTGTTGACTTAAAATCCTCTACTATGAATGTGTTGCTGTCAATATTGTTCTTGAACTCCAAGATTCTCCTCATATATTTGGATGGTCCTATGTTGGGTACATATATGTTTGCAAGGGTTATAGCTTCTTGGTGAATTATTGCCTCAATTGTTATGAAGTGTCCTTCTTTGTGTCTCTTTATGGCCTTTATTTTTAAATCTATTTTGCTACTCCAGGCATTTTTCATGTCCATTCTGCTTAAAATATTTTTTCTATCCCTTTACTTTCAGTCTCTGTAGACTTTTGTTCTGAGAGAGGTCTATTGTAGACAGCATTTATATGAGTCATGTTTTCTTATCCATTCAGCTACCCTATTTCTTTTGATTAGAGTGTTTTATCCATTTATATTTATGGTTATTATTGATAGTACTTACCATGACCATGTTTCCCTCTGTACCTGCATTCCTCTCTCTTTCTCTTTTCCTTTATCTTCTTAAAGCAGTCTCTTTAGCATCTCTTGCATTGCTGGTTTGATGGAGATGTACTCTTTTAGCCTTTTTTTTTCTTTTTTTTGTCTGGGAAGTGCCTTATTTCACCTTCCATTTTAACTGAGAGCCTTGCTGGGTAGAATAGTCTTGGTTGCAGGCCTTTGTTTTTCATTACTTGGACTATTTCTTGCCATTCCCTCCTGGCTTATAGTGTTTCTGTTGAGTAATTAGCTGGTAACCTAATTGGAGCCCCCTTGTATGTTACTAGCTGTTTCTCCCATGCTGCCTTTAAGATTCTCTCTTTGTCTTTGAATTTTGCCATTTTAATTATGATGTGTCTTGGGGTTGGCCTCTTTGGGTTCATTTTCATTGGGACCCTCTGTGCTTTCTGGACTTGAATGAGTTTTTCTCTTACCAAGTTAGGGAAGTTTTCTGTCATTACTTTTTCTTTCTTTTTTTTTACACTGTACTAGGATAGAATGGACCACCTCAGTAGCTTCTGAGGCTAATAACATTTCTATCACCACAGTTACTTTAGCAAACCTGGTTCCCTTAACTTCTGCAACATCATGCAGAGTTAGTGATCGAGTTTGCACTGTCATTACTTTTTCAAACAGGTTTTCTATCCTTTGCTCCTCTTCTTCTCCTTCTGGTAGCCCTATGATATGGATATTATTACATTTCTTGTTATTCTGCAGCTGCTTCATTCTTTTCCAGTCTTTTATGTTTTGTTGTTCTGTCTGGGAATATTTTTCTGCATTGTCCTCCAGCTTGCTAATCCAATTCTCCACTTCATCCAGCCTGCTTTTAATTCCTTCTACTGTGGTCTTCATTTCAGAAATTGTATTCTTAATTTATTTCTGGCTCTTATTGATAGTTTCTATGTCCTCCTTCATGATGGTGCATTTTGCAATAAGTTCCTTGTAGCTTCCCTGGGGTTCTTTGTAGTTCTCCCTGAGCTCAGTGAGCATCCTTATAACTTTTATTTTGAACTCAATATCTGTTTGCTTGCCTCTATTTCACTTAGCACTCTTTCTGGGATTTCCTTTTTTTTCTTTTGATTGGGGATTATTTGTCTCCCCATTTTAGGTGACTCTTTTTATTTGCTGCTTCTTCTTAGATTGGTCTGCTTTGACTCTCTGTGTTCATGTTATGGCCTTCTGTGGTAGGATGCCTGTGGGATTCAGTGGTGCAATTGCCTTTATCTCCTGAACCTAATATTATTGGGATGCCCCTTATGCCATTTATGTTGGCTCTCTGGTTATACTTAGGTTTTGGTTGTTACTGGGTCATTCTTTGTTGGGTACTTCCCTCCAACTGGGTGAGAGTCACCCCACCCACCACATCTTGTGTGCTGTTGTAGGTGCTGCCAGAATAAAACCAAATAGCCCAGGAAACAAACCCACACCTGCAAAAATAATCCCCATCCACAATCACATTGTCAATAGCAAATGAGCCAGTATTAATAAAGGTGGAGTGAGATTAAGATTATTATAATAAAGGAAAGAACAAATATGAAATGATTAACTGAAAGAAAACTGATTTGAGAGGGTAGAGGGAGGAGCAATAATAAAAGTAGAGAATAGAGGTAAGACAATGAGAGAAAGAAAAAACTTACATCATCGATAAAAAAGGGAAGGAAGAAGGCAGAATGAAGAGAAGGGAAGCACATAATATTAGATTTAAACAGAAAGTGTGTGTGTGTGTGTGTGTGTGTATATATATATATATATCCTGTCCCAAAAGTATCAGCCATGCAAACTGTTTTAATTATATTGACATTGGCTCAATACTCTCAGGAAAGACTATATATATATGGGGGGTGGGGGGAAGGGAAGGGGAAAGGGAGAGGAAGAAAAACAAAAAATAGGAACCGTATTTGAGAAAAACATCCACCACAGCATTGTCAAAAACCAATGATCAAAGATTAGTATAGGTTTGATGGGAATAAGAAGGGAAGGGAAAAAGAAAGAAAGAAAAACTCAATAGATATCTAGAGGAAAGGGAAATGATTTTTAGATGACAGAAGAAGTAACACTACGAGTGAAGGATGAAAACCAGGCAAAGACAGGGAGAAATTCAAATTTAAAATAAAAGGAAAGGTGCCAGCCCGTGAGCCCAAAGGTCTCTTGTTCAATTCCCAGCCAGGGCAGCAAAACCAGGTTGCAAGCCAGGTCTGTGGCTGAGGCTGGTGAAAGGCAACCATACATTGATGTCTCTCTCCCTCTCTGCCTCTCTCCCTTCTACTTTTTCTAAAAATAATAAGTAAAATCTCTTTTAAAAATCAATAAATAAATAAAATAAAATAAAGGGGAAAGGGCAGGAGGAAGACAAAATGGAGTAGGACAGGGAAACTGTAAAATTTGAGGTTTGAAATACAAAGACAGTGAAGATCTAGGAATAAAATCAAATAAACACAACAACAACCACCATATCCACAGCCAACTAGCAAAGATAGATCAAAGTGGAAAAAGAATGTGGGTATTTTAAGAACAGAAAAAGAATGTGAGATGACTGATGACAAGAAAATGGTTTTGAGAAGCTAAGAGGGGAGAAATAGTAAGTGCAGAGTGGACACAAGCCATAGCAAGAGAGAAAACAGAATTTAAAATTAAAAAAGAGGAAATAAGAAGGTAAATGGAATAAGAGAAAGGAGGAGCAAAATATGAGATATGAAATAAACTATAATATAAAAGCTAGTGACTTAATATGCACAAACTTGAAGGAAAGAAATGAATGTTTAAAAGCTATGCAGGAGAGAAAATAATGCAAATAATGAAGAACACTGTGTTGGAACTCATCTCAGTAGTTTCTAGTGTTTATCACTTTTTTCTCTTTCTGGATCCACTCTGGTGCTCTCAAATATTGTCCTGGTATGGGCCTAGGCAGCCTGTTTGAGACTGGTTACTAGAGATCCACAGTCTGTGGCTATCTTCTTCCATTGTTAATCTAGTCAGTATTCAATCAGTAGTCAGGCTTAGCACCACAGGATGGGGCAGAGTAATTCCTATAGGCAGGGCTATTGCTTCCCCTCAGGCTGATGCCACTTGGAGGGTAGTGTTCTGCCTAAGCAAGATGGCTTTTGCACTATGGGGGATGACTCAGCACAGATCCTACAGGCTGCTCCCTCAGTTCTCTCCCCAAAGCCTCCATCCCCAAACTTTCCTCAAGTGTCTCTAGACCACTCTGCCCCAACTTTGCCATAGCTCAGGGTAAGTGGCTGCAGATGAAATTTTATGCATTGCCCCTTTAACAGGCTCTCTGTGACTTCAGCCCTCTCCTCCTGACAGGCAGAAACCCTGCTGGTTTTCACAGCTGGGGCTATCTGGGGTCTTTTCTGGCTCTATTGCTATAGTCTAAGGAGCTCTGATTGGGATCGAGAACCCATATTTCTCAGGGGAAACACCCTGGCCACCTGAATTTTTCTTCAGCACTTCAACTGCTCCCCATGGGAGACCAGCCCTCTTGCTTCTCCTCCACACTCTGTACCAGTCACGTTGTGGTGAAGTGGTTTTCTGTCTGTCCATGGTTGGTTATTCCAGATGATTTCTCCAAAATTTCAATGTAATTCCAGGTTGGTCCTGGGAGGTGGTTATTTTAGCTACCACTTACTTTTCTGCCACCTAGATCCTCTCAATTCTTTATATAGCATTAGAGGTATTAACAGTTAAGATCTGGAAGTTTTATGTAGCCCTCTTTCAAAAGAGGGACAAGTACTCTCGGTAATAATTTTTCCATACTCTCTAAGGATAAATATATCTGCTTTAAATGATGCCCTGTAACACAGACCTTGATTTCCAAGGTTATACCTCAAAGGATTCCACTGTTCTCTTTGAGAAAGATAGTCCTTTTTAACAGTTAATTAAAAAACAGTTATGCTTCAGCTGAGATATGTAATTTAGAAAATATGTGATAACTTCTGCAAATGTGCCATTTCTTTGCCATGGATTAGCAGTTATCTCTTCTTTAAATTGCAGTGATATTAAAGTGAAATATAATTTCACTTTAATAAATAATCATTCATATCAGCCATAAATGATAATTCACATTAATCCAAGTTTGGTGAATGATGAACTCTTTATTATATAATTCATAATTTGGTGTTTATCATGCATGCTCAAAAATAACCAGTTTTATCCAGCATGGTTCTGTGAATACTTTGAAATAACAGACCTAGTTTCAAATTATAGCTCAACACTTAGAATTAGATTGAACCATATTATATTGCTATCTTTGGAAATTTAAAATTGTCACATACCAGCTTCTTCAAGTGATTCAACTTAATAGCTCTGTGATCATGATTAAATTTCATAATCTCTCTGAGCTTCACTAATCTGTGAGTATAAGGCTAATAAAGTATCCCAGAAACATTACAAGGATAGAACATTTCTCCCAGAATTGTTACAAGGATTGAATAGAGTATATCCAAAAGCTCTAGTACCATGCTTGGGACATAGTAGACACACAGTAAATGCTGTCTTTATAGTTGTCCAACATAAAATATTCTATACTTTCTTCCTATTGATTATGTAAAGTTTATTTTGAGAAAAAGAAGAGAGAAGAAAATTGCCAATAGTAGAACTTTAGTTAAATTACATTATCTTTAGTGAAAAATAATAACTTATACATTAGGGTGGCTAAACAATTGCTCATTGACTGAATAAGGTGTTGAATTCAGAGGACATTAGGTTAAATACCATTCTTTCTTTTTACACAATCTCAAATTACTTTTTGAATAATTCCCAAAGTATTTACACTACAGCCATTCTGAGAAGAGTCAGACACTGTGAAATAAGTCGTCACCAAATCAAAGGGCTGAGACTAATTCAAGAGCCGGTTTCAAAGTATGACTGCAGAATCTTACCACAGGAAATTACTTCATCAGGTTTTATAAATACTTTATATCAGTTAGCATTTTTAACTCTGTCTAGAATCACCAATCCATCATTTTTCCCAGATGTGACATTATTGAGTCCATTTCGCTTAAAGAGCCCTTTGGTTTATTACCAGTGACTTTCTTGTTAAGTGAGTTGAGAAAGCTTTGATATGCCCCTTAAGATACATGGCCTCTGAAGTTTTTAATGATCATTGCACCTACAGACTTCATATATGTGTTCACTTAGATAATAAGAAGAATCCACATGTACTGTACAGGACATAGAATTCCCTGCATAATATTAATGAATATTAAACATTAGGACCTGAAAAGAATAGTGTAGTTCCATTAATATTTATAACTGATCTGTGGGACTAGGGGAATTCTTCAGTATAAAATATTCCAAATTCATGTTTGAAAGAATGAAGCAGCCCTGGCTGGTAGCAGAGTGGTTAAGGCACCAGCCTGTGAACCCAAAGGTCGCAGGTTCGATTCCCCAGCCAGGGCGCATAATCAGGTTGCAAACCAGGTCTCCAGTCAGGTCTGTGGCTGGAGGCAAGTGAAACGCAACCATACATTGATGTCTCTTTCCCTCTCTGCCTCTCTCCCTTCCCCTCTTTCTAAAAATAATGAAATAAAATCTTAAAAAAAAAAAAAAAAAAAAGAATGAAGCATCCATGAATTGAAAATATAGTTTTCCAAAAAAAAAAAGAAAATATAGTTTTTCCTCACTGAGTTAGATTTCTATGATACAATATACCTAGTGAATTCTTTGTTGTTCATGTTACATAGCCTTACATTATTTAATAGAGGCTGAAAAGGCATTTCAGAAACTCGAGCTCAGTTGAAGCTAATCTACTCTTTTTTATTAAAAGCAAAATTCCTTTTCCACTATCTATACTCACAATACTGATTTCTTAGAGAAGCTAACAATATTATAAAGATTATAGTCCCTTTGATATAAAAATTTCACCAAATTGCTCAGACTCAATCTTGGTTTTTATTTCCTGTCAAAATTTAACAGGAAGAATAATTTCACTGGTCTTACTAGTAAAGAAGATAAGAATGCCCATAGTAAACCAGTAAGTTTTCTCAATGAAAAGGGCCAGGAATATTTTGAAATTTTCATAAATAAAAACTTCATTATCTGATCAGTTTTGGTCTCTCAAATTCAACATTGTATAATGCCAAGGCAAAACTTCCCTTTAATAGACCAAAAGCATGAGAACAAAGCTTTAGGTCAAATCCTCCAGCCTAGAGATAGATTTCATCCATTCATGGAATTCTTTTGAACAGTTACAAATCTGAAGTTGAACCCAATTATGCAACTATAGTGATAGAGTGATACCCTTAAGAGGCAAACCAGCATGCTGTCTCAAGGGGAAAACTTTGCCCAATTTGGGAAGAGTCCAATCACAATACCACTTAACACACAAAATTTCATAGAGGGCATTTGCTGAGTTGGCTGAAATAACAATGTATAATAAGGGATGGCTATTTCCTGCTGATGAAAAGGGGAGCATGTCAGTGGACTGTCACCATAGAAAACCAGAGCTTTCTTGCACACTGTGGAAGAACTGCAGTGAGGGCTGGAACACCAAGTGAGAACTAGGATAAATCCTCTGCTGTTGGGACCTGGGTAGGACCCAATTAAAAGCCTATTGAAACTCTTCCATTTTTCCTTTGGGCTGTGCCAAAGGAATGGGCTGCAATGGGCTGAAAATCTTGTGTCTCAGGATAAATAGATATTTTCATAAAACTTGAGAGGTCTTAGACTAGGAAAAAACTTCTCCCAAACAGATTCCCAAATATGTACAGTCCCATTAAATGTGGCCCCTTTCTTTAAATTGGTAGAAACTTTGAAATTTTTTAATGGATTAATGCATGGAACATAGAAGAAAAATTATTCTGGCCCTGGATAGCATGTAGAATTAAGAATATGCTTGTCAGAGTTTTTTATTCTTTTTAAAAATAATTATATATGTTAACATCAAACTTTTTATGTGCAGCACTGGCTCCTGATTACCTGCCTTTGAAATTCAGAACATGTTCCTTCTCTAGTTTTCTTTATTTCTGAAAATGGAGCAACTAATCTCCTATCTCCTTAAGCTGAAAATCAGGAATAATTCTTTGTTTCTTTCCCTGCCACTCACGCCAATATCCAATCTGTAACCAAATCACACTGGCCTTGCTTCCAAAATAGGCACTGAATTCACTTCTCTTCATTACTGTCACCACAAGGCACGGATCTTATTTTAAATAGACTCCCACCCTTGCCCCTTTTCAGTCATTCTTCACACAGCCAGAAAGGTCTTGTAAAACATACAGCTGTTTTTGCCACCTACTTTTTCATTCAAAGCCCTCTAATGCCTTCTCTTTGCATACAAAGTAAGTCTCAAATCCTTATTGTCCTAAGTAACCTAGTACAGGTGTCACAAACTTTCTATAAAGGCCAGATAGTGAATACTTGAAGACTTTGTGAGCTATACCCACCATCTCTGTTACAACTAGGCAGCTCTACTAGTGTAACACAAGCTATAGACATTACATAAAGCGATGGGCATGACTACGTTCCAATAAAACTTTGTTTACAAACACAAGTGGCAGGCCAGATTTAGCCCAAGGACCTTAGTTTGCCAACTGCTGATGTAGCACATGACAATCTCACTCTTCACTTCTTAGCTTACTTTCCCCTCCAGTCCCACCTTTCACTCCCACCACACTTTTTCCCACTCCAGAATATTGTCCATTCTGTTCTCTCTGCCTACACTGTCGCAATTTAAATGTCACTTCCATTGAGGCCATTCCTGGATATCTAATTAAATTATGTTTTCCTACTGTACTCTTTGATAGCACCCTATATTTTAATTTTTAGTAACTATGCATTTATATGTGGGATCATTTATTTTACACCTGTTTCACCTTCAAGTTGTAAGGTCCATGAATGGAGAGACTGGATTACTTTACTCATCTTTGTATCTCCAGTACCTGGCATGGTGCTTAACATACAGTAACTTTTCAATTAAATGTTTGTTAATTGAAAAAAAAATGAGACCTAGTCAACAAAATTATGAGGAAAACAAAAGATAATTTAGGGATCTCTGATCTGAAACATGAGTTGCTTTTAAATCCATTCATTCCCAAGGTATAGCATTTGAAAAGTCTACTCTCCAAATAAGGAGTATGTGCAAATCAAGGTAGTTAATAGGCATACCCCTAAATCTTAAATGCACAGTGATTGACATGTTGTGGCTACAGAGTCTCATTCAGGTTGGGTAGCTCCACCTCATCTTGTAGTTCTGCCACCTGGAACCTGAGCCCTGAATGTCAGAGTGGAGCTAAGAAAGACATGGAGGAAGCACAATAGCTTTTAACAGCCTTGAATTAGATGTGACACGCTCCACTTCCCCTCGTAGCCCCTGATGGAAACTAGTTATGTGGTCCCAGCTTAACTACCAAATAGGCTGGGAACTGTTAGGGAGCACATGGAATGTTTGGTGAGCATGAACTCTCTCTGCTGGAGAATGTAAAAAAATTTCAAATATATATCATAATATTAAACAACATTGGCTATATAAAGGCACTATAAACCCCATAGATTGGTACACTATAGATGATATATTTTACCAATTTTATAGTCTTTATTAAATCTTATCCTATCTCATTCACGGTACGATTTTACTTGTTAGTAATCATTAGTATCTTACTCTCGTGTCTCCCACAGATACTTTCTATGAAGACTGAATGTTACATAGAGAAAAATGCTCATTTAAAACAATTTCATGTTATGACAATGATTTTTCAGTACACTTATAAGTTTGGGTCACTTAAATGGAACTCTGTGGCACATTTACTTTTACAGTGAAGGATCAGAATCCAAAAGTTGTAAGGGAGTAATCTTTACAAGGAAAAGAACATATGTTCTCTTTGCTCTAAAAATTATTTATGTCTACATTAAGTTATTCACCAGTCACACATTCAATGAATATTTATTGAACAACTATTGGCCAGGTATTGTTCTAGATGTTCAGGTGAATAAGACAGCCTTCCTAATGCTTCTATTCTACAAGAATTTTTAAAACATATTCCAAGATGATAATAAAATGTTAGTATTTTTTATAAGCAAGATTTCAATAATGCTTAATCTGATGTTCTCTTTTTCTTGTTTTATTTTATGCATACTTTGGAAGATAATATATTCAAAAGTATATATATATACTTTTATATTTAAAATATTTAAGTATATATATATATATAATAGAATATTTGTGGAATTGAATTAAAGTATTGATATGTATTGATATTTCCATGAAACATTGCTTTTTCATCTGATCAATAATCCTACTCAGATCTTTAACAATCCTTGAGTTACACCTACAAAAATATAAAAATGTGCCTTTTTTAAAACTCTGAGGCCATATCTGCTTCACCAAAGAAGCAAATATGCTGTAATTGGAAATCAGCTACCTGAAGGTATCTTCATTATTTACATAGCTTGCCTGAAGGCACTCCTCTGGAGCGTTCAGTCTCACCAAACCAGATCCGTGTCCTGCACATTCATACAAAGGTAAAAGCCTAAGGAATGATGGAAAGCATTGGACTCAAACATGAATTCTTGGCAGAGTGGAAACCTTCCCTGACACAAAACTTCTTGTAACAGGGATTCTGTTGATCTGCAAGGATCTATCTTTGCCATGGTTTGGGAATCATATCTCCTTGATTTGCTCCAATGAAAACCTACCAGAAAATGACTTCCTCTAAAAAAGGTTAGACTTATTTGAAAATACTCCAATTCAACAGTTAATTGTGATTAGAAAATCAAAGGTCTTCAGTCTGAGAATGGGGGTTGGAAAAAAATGCATATCTAATATACCATGTAAAGGAGAAAGACTTAGGAGTCCTGAGCTCTGATATGCACAATGTAGGTCTAGGTGTGGGGGAAACACAGGTCTGACTCACAGCCTCTTGTCACCCTCCCCTTCCATCTTGCTATATCAGTATACACATGTATTCCCATGTGTATGTGTTAATTATGCCTCAAATTATAAATAAGAAAGTATATTTTTCTTCTATTATAACTTATTTCTACATAAGAAGGAAAGAGCTGTCTTTAGTAATCTGAACTTAGAACAACTTTTGTCAGGAATTTGAAAAGTTAAAAAAAAAAAGAATGAATGAATTAAAAACCAGACCAATGTTTTTCAACCTACATAAAGTTCAACATGCATAATCTTTATTAAAACAGGCAGTGGAAGTCAGATTCAGATATGGCACTAAATGTTTTGTTTCATTTAATTTCATCTTCATAACTCTGAAATAAATATTATATTTTTATAGATGAGGAAACTAAAGCTTAGAGAAATAAAGTAAAACCTGGACAACAGCCCAAGCTTTGTTTGTCACTACATCATATTTTTTAAATAAAAGTAAAAATCTTTATTCTGGAGATCCTAATGAAAGCTTTCTAGGGAGATTTACCTTTTGTCCTACCACCCACCCTTAAACACACCAAGATTGACTAATACCTGGAAACTAGGCTCTCTTTTTCATATTCTTCCCAGCCTATACTTTATCTCATTTGCATATGGAGAAAGTGGCTCTTTAATATTTTCCTAAAGATGAAATTATAACACCAATACTTTATTTCAAATTTCATTTGCTCCCCCCCCCCATCACTCCCTTCCCAGATTTGGGTTAAAGGCCAAATTCTCAGTGCTTGCTTCTACCACCAGTCCTAGCCATCCTCTTCTACCACTACCCACCATTGAGAATCCTGGAAATGTAAGTACCTCAGAAACCTAGTTCTCCTACCACTGGTCACATGGCAAGTGATGTTCGCATTCACAGTGTACTTCATGATGGTCACTCAAGGTAGTAGGAATCCTGAGAGGCCCAGAATTTCTCTTATACTCAAGATTACATACGTTACAACATATGTAAGCAAGAGTAATGCTATGTTCGGAATAAACTTGAATCCAACTTAACATACCTTTTAAAAGCAAAATGCTCATAATCTTAGGTGTGTTAATTTAACTATTATTAGTTATGGATGATTTTTCCCTTAAAAGGAGGATGGAGGTTAAGACCCTAAAGTCTAGGGAAAACTCAAAGATGGAGAAAGCTCAGATGAAAGGAAGTGTTTTCATCACATCAGTCTTGTGAATTCCTAGGGTTTTTTTCTTCTTTAAGGAATATCTACCTTAGTGACCACATGGAGTGGTTAGGCAAGGATGAGATTTACTCCTCAAATGGGATCTACCACCTATACCCCTACTTTGTAGATTCACAGAAAATTAAAGCTGAAAAGGAGCTTAAAAGAATGGACTTTTCTAACACCTTATTTCACTTATGAAGAAACTGAGGTCCAAAAGGAGATATGTTTCATAATTATTTGCTCAAGCTTTCTAAAGAAATTGGTAAAATATTATCTTATTTTAAAGGTTTTATTTATTATTTTTAGAGAGAGGGGTAGGGAGAAAGGCAGAGAGGGAGAAGGAACATCAATGTATGGTTGCCTTTCACCTGCTTCCAGCTATGGACCTGGCTGGAGACCTGGCTTGCAACCTGGTTATGTGCCTTGGCTGGGGATCAAACCAGTGACCTTTGGGTTCTCAGGCTGGCACCTTATTCACTGTGCTACCAGCCAGAGCTAAAATCTAATCTTTAAAGATTAAATATATAAATTAAGATTAAGGGCAGGTGGAAGGGAAGAGGAGGAGAAAGAAAGAAAACTAATATTTGTAGAACTAAGCATACATATGCCAGACAGAGTACTAGATACTTCACATATTTAGAATTGGTTAGGTTGCAGGTAACATCAAACCCAACCCAGATCGCTTAAGCAGGAAAGGAAAACTTTCCTGAAAAATCCAGTAGCCTTGGCTGGTGTGGCCCAGTGGTTAGAGCATTGGCCTTGAACCAAAAGGCTGCCAGTTTAAGTCCTAGTTAGGGCACATGCCTGGGTTGTGGGCCAGGTCTCCAGTTGGGGGTGTGTGAGAGGCTACTAATTGATGATTCTTTCCCTCTCTTTCTCCCTCCCTTCCCCTCTCTCTAAAAGTAAATAAATTAAAAAAAAATTTTTTTTTTTAATCCAGGAGTAAAGCTTCAGACATGTCTAGATTAGTTTAGTCAACACCATGAAGACTTGGCTTCTGTCTATTTCTTGACTCTATCTTCTGCTAAGTTGGATTTATTTATGGTGACACTAGGTAGTACCAAGCATTTCAGTGCCAAGTTACAAAAGGGAAGGGAAAAGAAGGGAAAGGAAGGAAAAGGCAGAGCAAAGGGAAAGGGAAGAAAAGGGAAAGTCAGAGCAAAGGGAAGGGAAGAAAAAAGAAGGAAGGAAGAGATTATTTTCCCCAAACCTCAACACTAGTCATAGAATTTAATCTCATTGATCTGATTGGCCTGACTTGAGTTCATTGCTGAACCAATCACTATGACCAGCAGGAATGGACTGATTAGTTTAAGCTAGGTTACATTTATCAAGAACTAGGAGTACTTCTCACCCTTCTCCCAGGCCCCACCCTGCCCTCTATTTCTAATCTCTAATGTCAGCTCTTTCCACTGATCATCTTGTCTATTACGAAAGCTTGTCTACTTTGAAGATTTGACTCAGAACCTTAATTCTTATATCTATTCCTTGACCCTCTGATCGGTAGAAAATTCTCCCCAGGGGTCCAGCCCAGCTGTGTTCCCACTCTCTTCAACCCAACTCAAAGCCTCTAATATCAAGCATTTATTGTAGAAATAAATAACATGTTGCTTATTTTTTAAATATCTTGGATTACTGGTAAATGTTACTTACTTTCTCAGCTAGCTAGAGAAGGCAGAACATACTCTGCTCTGAGCAGGTTTCCATTGTTTACTAGAAGATTACTTCCTGAATTTGTATACATTTACTTATACTGGAGCTATGGGGAAACATGAAATTGGAAGCATAAAGTTTAAGGGGATTCTCATTTTATTTTCAATTCATCGTGTGGGGTTTTACACACTTGTTTATATTTAACTAAACGTCTATCAAAATGGTTAGCTTATACAGAATTGTTTAGATGATGTCTGTATGTCTTGTTAAACACAAGAAATCCAAACATATGTAGCTGGGATAACAAGGATTACAAACATACATGTGTGTCAGCTTTAAAACTTCCTGTCCTTTATTTAAAATGGCAAATGCATACATCCACAGATATGTTGGTGCCACAGGCCTAGAATAAACAAGTCAAAAACCAAAAGAATAGAGGAAACTAATAGGTATGTTAGTGTTTTTTAAAGCTAGTGTTTCCAACTCAGTGATGGAAAAATTCCCTCTGGTCACATATAGAACCACAGCTATAACTGTTTATTTGTGAGCATTCAGTGTTGTCAGATTCTACATGTGCTATTGTTTTGTCCAGTGGAGCTGTCCCCATCCTGTTTATTCAACAATTGGAAGAAAACTTGCTGTACCTATCTATCCAAATGCTCTGGGTTCAGAGTCCTCTGAGAGAAAGGTCTCGGGGCAGGGGGAATGGGACCAATGTATTTGAGTGTATGCACAAAGTTATCAGTTGGTAGGTGACAGAGATGTATGTTCGAGCATTTTGGCACAATATGTTAGAGTGTTAAAGGTACATGGAGAATCAAACAAATGAAAAGATGAATTTATTATCCACTCTAGAAAAAATGAAGGGTTGGACAAAACAGGATGTATGGTTACAAAGGACTATTTGGTTGCTCAGAAGCAATACTATGCATTATTATAATGTACACTTGGGTTAGTGATTTTACCAAAAATTGTTGAGATGTTGGTTGGAATGAGGAGTTGGGGTGAGGAAAAGGGTGATGTGGAAGACTTAAGTCCTCATCTGCCATAATAGGAGGTGAATAGCTGTCACTTTATCCATTCATCGCTTCGTCTATGTTTTCAACAAATATGGATTGCTTACCACATGCCAGTTCCTGAGGTAGGAGTTAGAAATGTAAAACAAGTTAGGTCAAGTCGCTTTCACTCTAGAGGGAATAGACAATTAAAACACAATGTGATAAGTACTATGGTTCCAGGATACTGTTTTCTCCCATGATGCATTGTTTTCTGAGATTTAGATTTCTTGTCAATGAAGTGGAAGGTAAGAGTGATGGCACAATAACACCTCAGTAACTCCAGTCCTCTGAGATGAAGTGAGTCAGCCTTGGTGTGTAGGTTTGCCAAGTGACACTTGAGCACTTATTGTGTGCCAAACTCTAAACTTCTTGCTTTACAAGGATTTAAACTGCATGGTAATCCTGAGGTTGTCTCTATGGTTCCCACAAGGACAACAAAAAGGCAGATCACTAGAAAAGAGTAAACACATCGGGTTGTATGTGGAAATGCCATTTTCATATGTAACTAACTGAAAACTAAAAATAAGTTACATTTTAACCTAGTAGGTTGGCAAAAATTACCCAGTGTGGGTAAGCGTATAGAAAAAGAGCCCTTGTATGCTGTTGGGGGAAGTGGAATTTTGGAGCACCATTAAGCTCTATCTGAAATAATTTTGCAATACTTTCATTGTTCACTTTATACTCTTTCACAGTGTTGGAGTGAACATTACAAATAATTTTGTTAAACAGAAGTAGTTTTAAAATATGAAAAAGAATTTTGTACCATCATTTCTTTAAAGAATCAGGATGTATATAAAATCACACTAGGGACTCTGAGAAGTCTAATATAATTTTGTTTGAAGCAAACATTTCAACAATACATTTGCCCCCCAAAATTTATTATTGATGTTTTGTCTAATGACTATTAATATGGCATGGGTTATCCTGTGGGCAACACTGACCTAAGGAATCACAGAGGTACTATGACTGACCTATAGTTATACAGTCAGGGATCGGGGAGACAAAATTTCTGACTCAACATCCAAAACTCAGTAGATGCCCCTCCAAAACTGGCTGTGTAATCAGGATGGACAAAGGGAGCTGATCCATTCATACTAAATAAAGTGTATCTTGTTTCTTAAAGGGAAAAATAGCACTCCAGATTTTTTTGTCAATCTAAGATTCCTAGAAAAAGTTAGGTACAACCTTCAGCAGAAAGAAAAAAAAAAAAAATAAGACACTTTTGCATTTGAGTTATATTTCCTGTCTTTTAAAAGAGTACCATGTTAGCCCTATTATTTTTTTCTCTCTTTTTTAATAGATATTTTACCCTTAAAAGGGAGGCAGGGGTCTTATCAGGAATTTTGGTATCTAGTTGCTGACAAGAAAAAATTTCTCCATTTCTGTTTCTGAATCTTTTTGAGGCTAATTACCCTCTCCTGATAGTTTTTTTAGATACTGTTATCTTATGTCTCTAAATTGAGACTCTTCATTCAAATCTGTTGAATGATTTTCATTGGCCATTTAAAGCAATTGCTGTATCAATTAATATATTCCCCTACCTCCAAGGAAATAATAAGGAAGACAACAAAACAACTGTTTCTCCTCAAAGATGATAGGATAAAAATGAAATAAGTAAAGGGGAAACCTATGAGCAAAAACATTTTTTATCTGTGCCTAGCCCAACCTGTCATTCAGAAGTTTACAGTTCCAGAGCCTTACCCTTCAGCTAAAGCCATAAAACTGTATTGAATTAATATAAATACTACAGAAGTCACCACTGCAATAAGGTTGGAAGTAATGAAGTTGCCCATGACATGAGTAGGGCTCTGGTAGGTGAATTTTGGCCTCAGTAATGTGTACGTAAGAAATAGGTTTGAGATTATTAAACAGCAAATAAAACCGGCAGGTGGTCCCTCTGAATAGTGAGGCCTAGTCCCTGATTGTATGCCAGCTGCAGACACACAGCAGCAGCCACGCAGCCAGCCAGCGGTGTGGGATGCCCATGGCAGGGTGCTGGACGCTTGTTTGGGTTGGCTCTGCTAGAGCTGGGACGAAGCGGAGATGGAGAGACACCAGAAGCACAAATCTCTCCATCTCAGTCTCCTTTTCCCTTCCTCACTCCTCTTCCTTCCCATTTACCTCCTAGTCTTTCATAAAAGATGAGTTAAGGTTTTTTGCTGTTAGATTTACTGATATGATAGGCTTACTCTTGATTGCATTTGCTTCTGCACAGTGGAGCCATGTGAAAGAGCTAAATGTAGTAAGATCTTGCAGGGCTAGAGGGCAAGGATAGTTGAGCCAGTTCCACAGGAGCAGGGTGAGGGAAACCTACCACCAACTTCTACTGCCAGGCAGAGGGAAGGACCAGAGCTGACCATTACCACCCCCCAAACTGTGGCTCTCAACTCCTTATCCAGTGCCTGTCTTCACGTGAATTTGTTTCCTAAACTTCATTTGCACACACTAGCAGTGCCATACCATGTAGCAGGTAATGGTTCTCCAATCGTTTGGTTTGTGCGTCACCTCCCGCACGAAGATGTGCACCTCAGCTGAGTTTCTCAGTACCAAACTCTGCACAGGCCACACACATGCTCATTTGATTGAATCAGTAATTTAAAGAAGCATTCTCACCCATTCCTTGATGTTCTTACCCTGCAGCCACAGTGTTAGCCACTCCTTCGGTTTCTTTAGTCCTCTACTTGTTATCAGAGATGAAATCGAGAACTGGCCTTAGACTTCTATCTTTTGAAAGACCCAATTTCTGTCCAACTTGATGACCTAACTTCTGTCACTTGATAGATACTGCCAAAAATAATGTTTATCAGGTGGCAAAGTTCTCTGAGGTATTTGCATGTAAATAAGGGTGTCCCAGTGAGTGTGAGCTTGTTATATGGCCTAAGAATGTACATTTCTCATATGGTTAGAGAAGTGAAAAATGAGAAATGGTGATAAATTTGATCAGAAGAGGGAGGGGAATATTCTAAGTTATGTTTTTCCTGTATTTCCAATTTTGTAGGACAATGTGAAAAATTGATCTTCCTCCATTGCTTTAAGTTGACTTTCCTATATTAAAAATAATATACTTTAGGATTTTTCCCCCTAGAGGTTTCTATTCTGAGTCATTGGCTAGTATTGTCAACCAATGCCAGGCTGTTTTAATAATGCATTTAAACACCTGGCAAAGAAAATGTTGACTCACTGACTTTTCAAGAATTTTAAATATTCTCATTGCTTTATTTTTCCTTTAGAATTGTTTTTTCTAATTCAAAAAAAAAAAAAAACTCTTGAAGACTTAAGATATTTTTCTTACTAGTTATCACTGGCATATACAAAAATTAATTTAACATCAAAATCTTTTAACTAATTTGATGGATTTTATCTTGGTTCCCTATTGTTTTTATTCATATGATTTTCCTTCTTTTTAGTAATTATAAACTTTACTTATATTTTTATCTTAAGGTGCTGACCAGAGCAATATTGAGTACCTTTTTTATATATTGTGTTTTATTTTTCATTAATTGATATTAAATATTAATACATGCCTTTTAAACATTTATTGAGATTATGTGTTTCTCAATTGTACCTGTTAAAATGAATAAATTACCTATTATTTAAGAGAAGAATAATCTGTAGTTTGGTGTATTGACACATGTAAATGTGATATGGGTAGCTGCAATCAACATTATATTTACTTAACAATTTTAAACAAATCACAAGTGAAGTAACCAGGTCCTAAAGACTTTTTTAAAAATTCATTGACTTTTTTCAATTCCTTTATGTATTTTAGCTAATACTGATGTATTTTATATTGAATTAATTTTGATCACTTTTATTTTCCAAGAAAAATCACCTTTTTTCTTTAAGATAAAGGTTTTAGCATGAATGTATACACTTTAATAGCTTTAAAGAACTTTGCTGTATGCAATACATCCTATCTAGCAGAGGGAAAAAAAATGGGATGATTGCTCATTTTTGAATGGAGTGGAAAAAACAAATAAAATGTCTACCCTGAGATGCCAAACCACATGTTCACCCTCAGGCAGAATTGGAGCCAGAATTTATTCTTCCAGTATATCCTAAATATCTAGTTAAAGTAGTCATGGGCAGTATTGCCCCATGGCATCTGACAGAAACAAAGTAAATCTCCAAAGGTGCACTCTTTAAACTTAAGCCTCAAAGAATTTCTCAGATAAAGTTCCTAGGAACTTTAAGCTCCCTGTAGGAACACAGGCTCATAATAGGGAGAAGTAAAAAAGTCACAAAGCATATGAGGCAGCACACTGTTATGAGCAACGGCCACCCAGAACAAGCAAAAGAATCAAATTCACAAGGACTGCAGATTTTGAAACAGCAAAATACACAATATAACATATTGACTATGTTTAAAGAAATAAAAGAGAGTACTGACATTATAACTATGGAGAAAGTAACTACAAGATTTGAAAAATAGAACTTTTGTAAATGAAGAATAAAGTAATTTAAATTTGAAATTCAAAGGACAAATTAAACATCCGAATAAACACAGATGTAGGGAGAGTAGTGAGCTGAAAGAAATTTCAGAAGAAATTCACAGAATCAAGCAGAGACAGAAAGATGGAAAATATTAAGAGATCAAGATATGTGATGACAGAATGAGAATACCTATCGTTTCTCTAATTAGAGCTCCTTGAAGACAGAATAGAGAGGATGGGGAGAACTATTGGCTGAACAATATCTAAAATTAATGACAAAAGTGAGTCTTCAGGTTCAGAAAACCAAATGAAGTCAAAGAAGGTAAACAAAAAGAAACTCAAACCTCAAGATACGAAAGTAAAACTGTAGAACATCAAAGACAAAGAGGAAGCAATGAAAATGCCCAGATATAAAAGAACAGTTACTTGCATAGAACTCACAATCAAACTACGAGTTGACTTCTTAATAGCATCACTAAACATTAGCCTACCTTGGAATAATTTCTTTAAAGTGCTGAGAGAAAATATTTTCAATTGATTATTATATAGTAAGGATAACTGTCTTTCACAAACAAGGATTAAGTAAACACATTTTTACAAACAAAAACTGAACCTTCAACAGAACCTCACTAAAGTACTTCAAAAGAATGTACTTTGGGAAAAGGAAAATTACCTTGGAGAGAAGATGTGAAATCCTCAAAGGAACCTGTGGATAAATATAAACAAACACTGTATTAGAATAAAAGAAGTGAATCCTAAACAACAAAAGCATATAAATCAGAGTTAAAATATTTTAAGTTTCTTAAACTACACAGGAGAACAATAAAAATAGTAACTTTTGACTTTATATGGATGATTAAATCTATTGGTAATTCCTAAAAATAGAAATAAGCTGTATAACTTCCAAACTAATAAAGAAGAAGAATGGAATAAGGGGTAAAAGTAGTTTAATAAAAAAGAAAGCAAAATATTTAAAAGAAACTTTGAAAAACTGAAACCAATAGCAGAAATAAAGTTTAAGGCAAAAGGCATTTTTAAATAAACATATTCATAACATATTCTTAAAAGGTATCAGGAAATAGCAGGAAACTAATAACATAGTTTCAATATAAAGCAAAAGTTTTCAGTATTTGATCAAGCACTCAATAAATTCATAAGAATTTAGTTGATTTAGAACACACAATAAAATTGTTCCAATGGACTTTAAATGTTAATTCAACATCTAGAAAATTATATTCACACACATGTAATACTTGAAAACTGACTATGTATGAAGCCATTTAACATATCCTAAGTATCATACAGATCACATTCTCTGACTTGATATAGTTAAGATTTGTTTTAAAAACATATTTTATTGTAAGCAATATATAGTTAGATAATATTTTCTTGACCCAATATGTCAATATTTATCTTTTGCTAAGCAAGTTTAATCATTAAATCAAATGGAGATTGAGAAATCTGAGACTAGAAAGGACAGCAATGGACAAATTAGGAAAGATAACCAAGAGCAAAGATGCATCATTAGAAACCAAGAGCAAGATCATCCACACCCTCATCATCCCACTTACTACAAACAGATACGAAAGCGGGCCCACGTCAAAGACAACTGACTCATTTGAAATAGTGTGTTGTAGATGAGCCCTATAGATATCCTGAACCACCAGAAAGAGGAACATGTGAATCCTAGAGCAAATTAAACCTGTAAAGTCACTGGAGGCGAAAAACAACGAAACTAAAACTGTCCTACTTCAGGTACATCATGAGAAGGCAGGGTCCTTTGGAACAGACAGTAGTGATGGAAAAATAGGAGGCAGCAGAAGAGGACCAAATATGACATGGACAGACTCCATAAAAGAAGCCACAGTCATGAGTCTATAGGAGCTGAGCAGGGCTGCTGAGGACAAGACATTGTGGGCCTCACCCCAGGAGCCGGAGCTCACGTAGTGGCACGAGGCATATACAAGCAAGTTTGATCAGTTAATGTTTGTAATTACTGTTGCTATGATCATGGATCTGAGACAGCTAAATGTACTTATTTCTAAACAAATTTCCATTTCTGTTAGGATATAGTAAGTATCTTCTATAGCTTTTTACTGTATTTCAGGTGAGAGCTTTCTGTTCTATTAAGAGATGACAGTGCTGCTGCGATTGTTATAATCACCTCACAGTGTCTGTCTCCCCACCCAAAACTGTAGACTAAAAGTTCTGTCCCCACTTGCTACCCATTAGGATCGTTATTATAAAAAATAAAATAAAGTAACCAGTGTTGGCAAAAAATTAGTGTTATAGAGAAATTAGAACCTTTATACGTTGCTGGTTGAAATGAAAAAGCGGTGCAACCATTGTGGGAAAGAATAAGGTTATTCTTCAAAAACTTAAGCACAGAATGACCATAAGATTCAGCAGCTCCACCTCTGGCTATATACCTAAAAGAAGTGAAAGCAGGGACTCAAATAGGTACCTGTATGCCCATGTTTATAGTAGCATTATTCACAGTAGCTGAAAGGTCACAGCAACCCAAGTTGCTTCTGTGGTTGGATGCATGAACAAGATGTGATACATATATATACACAGCACAATGGAATATTATGTAATCTTAAAAAGAAAGGGAACTGATGCATGCTACAAAATAAATGAGCCTTGAAAACATTATACTAAATGAAATAAGCCAGTCACAAGAGGAAAAATACTGCATGATTCTATTCATATGAGGTATGAAGAATAGTAAAATTCATAGTGACAGAAATAGAATGGTGGTTGACAGAGGCTAGGGGAAGGGGAAAGTGAGAGATTATTGTTTAATGGGTAGAGAGGATCAGCTTGAGAAGGTAAAGTTCTGGATATGGATAGTGGTAATGGTTACAGGACAATGTGAATGTACTTAATGCCAGAGAACTGCACATTTATAATAAGGGGCAAATTTTATGTTATCTATATTTTACTACAATAAAAACAAACAAACAAAAACTCTGTGCCAATACCCAGGAATAGTTTAATGCTGTTCCTGGGGTATTGATAGAATAACCAATTATAATACTTTAGGAGGAGTCAACTCTATTGTCCCTTTCTAAAACTGCTGTAACTACAGCATAGACATCTATATACGTACATATAATCTACAAATGCCTCATGTTTTGTAGCACTTTATATTTGAAGAAAGGTTTTTATGTACCCTAACTTATTTAATTGTGACAGTCTTATAAGGTAAATTGTAGTACTCCCTTTTAATTCATGGAAGAAAGCAAAGTCCGAGAGATTAAATTGTCTTAAGACCATGGAGTTATTTCTACTTACTAAAGCCTTTCACCTCCCAACATACACAAATAGTTGTCAACTTACTATGAACTTTACATTTAAAATGCCAAAAGCAAAGTGTGATGCTTGTTAAGATGAATAAAGGAAAAAAAAAAGATAACATCATTACCTTCTCCGTGACCAAGGAATAATGATTATATTGAATTTAAGCTCTGAATCCTATTAACATATTTGTGGCTTTTTATAAGGCTTTATTTCCAAATCTTGGTCACGTTTAAACTCCGGTTGGCTGTTTGTATTTTTGAACTTTCACTTCTAAAAATACCCTTTAATTTGGGAGATGGGGAGCTTTCCCTTAAAACTTACTCTTTTAGGTTGTGGCTATTTGATTTGTAATCTAACTTCTCAAAACAAAAATGGTATCTGATTCCAATAAAAACAAGTAGCCAGGTTGTTCTCTCATTGTTATGCAAGAACTGTCTCAATTTGGGTCTTAAATTTTCTTTTTTATTGCTCTCCTTAGAGTAGATAGCTAATGTAAATGAGAGAAACCTGGCAACGCACCATGACTGCCCATAGTAATTTTATGAGTTCCCCCTAAAATAAATGGCTGGGTCAGTGCAACCTCTGGATTCTCAGCACACAGATAGCATTCATTTTCTTCTGAAGCCTGCCATAGATAAGTCAGCTCAGAACCCAACTCCCCTGCTACAGAACGCTGACCCAGTAGCTTTCCCTGTCTCTGGGAAGATTTGGTGCCTTTGTGGAAGAGAGGTGGTAACAAGCCTCCCTGAATTTATTCACTGAGAGCATCAATAACTCCCTGCGGCAATATGCAATAGGTTTCACTATGGTGGGAATCTGGGAAAGAATCGGAGATTTTGCACTCCTTGGTCCTTCCCTCTGTGTGGTACCTGTAGAGTCTGCATTGACAGGTTAAACCTTGAACATGCAAAGAGAGGGGCCCTTGAGTTCCTCTTTCAAGTCATTCCAGCTACTGTGAAAACAGTGGACAAGCCCCTTACCAATGCATTCACTGAACATACTCCAAAGTTCAATCTCTCTCCTCACACATATAAAAATGCTTGAAAGCACTCACTTTATTTTAAAATGCTTACAGAATGTTGGGATGCTCTTCCCTCGTGTTTTTGGGTAAAATTCGTAATCAAGTATCCTCTCAACAGAAAGCAATGGAAAAATGAAATACCTTTACAAAAAATAACTCACAACTGTCATTTGAGAAGCATCAATGGGAACTTTTCCCTTATATATATCTAATTTATTGTTTCTATTCCCATAGCTTACATTTATGAATGTGCCAGAAACAGCTGAACACTTCACATGCATTATGTTATTTAATACAGACCTATATAAAGTCCAAAAACCTTGAAGGGCAAAGAGATTAGGTGGCTTCTGTTGTTCAGTTTTTTTCTGTGTAAAATTGTGCATCCTTACCTCAAGTAGATCATTGTCTTTGGAATCCTAAATTAAAGAATTTTCAGAATCAGGCCTGCTAACCCCTGTCAGTACCTTACAGGCTTTAATGTTCTTTTCTCTCAGCAGGGGGGAGCACTGATTTCATACTATTATTTCATGCATTTCAGATCTATTATTGTTTTCCCTCAGCTTTCTCCTCTGCATGATTCAAGCAAACAAGAATACCAGGCAAACTCTTGTTAACATTCCTTCCAAGTCTGTAATTTATAAATGCCTTATTCATTTCACTTTCAACTTTGATTTTTATTTGATTTTCCTATATTCTACTAAAGAGTGAACGATACGAAGCAGACACTCATTATTTGTAATTGTGAAATAAGCAAAAAAAAATTCAATGGTGAACAAAAATGGAAAGTAACTCCATGTTATAAGTGAGACAGACTTTTATTTTTAATGCTACTTAAAAGATAAAGGAAAACATTAGAAGATTAAGCCTGTTTTTAGAGAGAAGCTTGATTTTTTTAAAAATGGTAAACATTTTATTCTAGCATTTAGTAGTTTCAACAAAATATGTTATAATCCATTTAACAAAAAATGAATAAGTTGTTTTTGAAAATCTGCTTTGTTCTTAGATTTTAAGAAGAATGTAGGCTACATATAAGAAATGGTGCCTACCTGAAGAGTTTATACTTTAGCAGATGAGAAAAGCTGAACATATAAATAAATTTAATTATACCCAGTAATTGGGTGCCCTTCCTGCCCATTCTTCAGTAAAACCTAAAAATTTATTCTCTAAAATATCTCATGAATTTCTCCTCTTCAGAGAGGTTTGATTTTGAATTTCAGAAATAGCCTAGTTTTATGCTTCAAAGATTAGAATCTACTTTTTTCTCTATTTATTGTCTGTTTGTTGTGATCAGTTCTTAAAATATGGATTGAAATGCTGAGAGATTTCCCATATTACCCACTTTAAGATGTATCTTTATGTCCCTCTTACACTAGCATCAGCAGCAGTTGGGCCATCCCTTGTCATTCACACCACTGTTGGATTTGGAGTTGCACACTTGGACCAGAGCATTGAGGATGTGCAGGAGTTAATCTTCCAACAGCTGGAAAACTTTTTGCCAGATTTGCCTCAGCCAGTTGCTACCAAATGCCAGAAATGGAGACATTCACAGGTAATCATTGAATCCAGGGATTAAAAACAGTGAATCGAGCACAGTTTTCTTAATAGGTCAACAGAGTTAACTTGACTGTTTCTCATCCTTTGCCTAATGTGTAAGTGTAAACTTCTACAGGTTTTATTATCCTGTTATTTCCCAACAAGCGAGGCATACAATTTCCCCCAATCTAATGTTTAAATTTTAGCATCTCAAGACATACACCCTGAAAATCTGGGGTTTCCTATGCAAGCAAGGCAAGTTATATATAAAAAATGCAGCTGTTTCCCTGGGGTTTTTCTAAATCAGTACTGTGGTTATAAAGAAACCACTATAACCTCCCAATTTTTTGCAATACGTCAAATTAACCTCATAAGTGTATTTTGCTACCACAGTTTTCATTTTTATTAAGTTCCCACTTTGGTTTTGACTCCTGCCAGCAGAGCTCTTGGCGGGAGAAAGATGAATACCTGCACAGATCAGCTAATTAGGTTGTTTTTCAGGGTTAGATAAACCTGCTGATCTCACTCCTGGTTCAAACTTAAAGCTCTTTAACACTAAGTAAATGTTGACTTTTCTGAAAATCTCTGCATATTTTAGAAGTTTGTGAGTATTCCTAGAAAAAGCCTTTTGATCTGTAAACTCAGCTATGAAGTTACTTGGGGACAGTGGAGCAAAGGGCGGAAAGCGGGGAAAACACAGTGAGTTGTCTGTTTTTCCCTAAGATTTCTGAGCCCCTGGATGAACTAACGGATTTATCAGCACTATTGGTTATCTAAGCTGGGAAACCGTTAGAAAAGGTGGTGTTGTGAGAAATCACAGCAGGTTTTGTACGTTTTAGAGAGCTCTCCCAAATCAGAGGAAATGGGAATTGTAAATTACTTTCTAAAATTGCTGCAGGTCTATGTGTTTACCTATATCCTCTCAAGTTAAATTATACAATAAAACTTTGGGGGAAATATTTACTTAAACATGTTATGGTCACTTTAGAAGACTACTTTTTCCTTTTAAAAGCATTGAAAAATCTCAACAGCTAATGTTTTTAAGTGATATTTAACCCAGTTTTAAGTTGACTTGAAAAAGAAGTCAGGGAAATAATCTTCTGATATAATTTGAAGCTAGATCTACTACACAGCAAGTCACTTTGCAGTCTATAAATATTCTTTTAAAGAAAGAATGGTTTGTGAGTTTTTCTTCTGTCTTCCTTTAAATAATTTAATAAAAAAAATATGGGTTAACCTACTGATTTGCTGATTTCTTAAAACATTATGTGTTGTAGGAATAGATTTGACCTTACTACAAAATGACCTGTTCAAAGTTGTGCAAAATCATGAAACTTAATAAAAAATATTTTGAACACAACGTACATTCAAACCCTAGCAATGATGTTTATTACAAGTTGGATGTTCTCTCTTGAAATTATTCCCGTACATTTGCAGCTCTGTAGTCACGAAATCTATATTGGCTACAAAGCCTGAAAGGGAGTAAGTTGTCATCCAGCCTTAGAAGTTTGCATTTTCCACCAATCAAATACTTCTCATAGTACCTTGAGCAGCACTGTACGGAACACAGCGTTGTCATTGGTAGCAGAGATTGTACCTGCCTTGTGAGATGATAGCTGGACAGATGATAGCAAGTTGGCTAGCTAGCCAAATGTATAGAGATAATCTCTCACATCACCTTAGAAAAGGAAATAAACAGGTTCAGAGATATAACATTTCACTAGTTTTTTATTATTTCCAAGAGAACATTTCTTCGGTGCTTTTAAAATGTCCATATGTGCTTTTGAAACGGGACATAAATACATGCACCCCTCTTCCCTTGCCATCCAGAATACACGATCTACCTTTGATAATTCATAAATGCTTGTGCATGAATAAGTTCTAACATAGTGCTTAAACTAAAGGAAAGAATGGTGTAGAAACAAGGATAAAATAAAAAAAAAAAACCTGATTTTGACATTTTTCTTAATTCTGATAGTAATATAGTCCCCTTGTGGGGAAAATTCCACCTATGTATTTTCCAGCTTGGGTTCCACCCTGTTTTCATCCTATTTCTCTTCCCCTTGTCTTCCTCCACCCAATTCTTCTATTTTTCCACATTCTATCTCCTTTTCTTCTCTTTGACCTTCAAACCCTTACTTTATGAAATCCTGGATTGACCACAGAACTGCTACCCCATGCTCCAAGCAGCAGTGGTATAGATTCTCACTTCTATACCCCTTACACTTAACTTTTTATCTATATCCATCTTAATTTTTTTCTTTATTTCTTTTTGTTTGTTTGTTTGTTTGTTTTTGTGACCCCTACACTGCATCCTGACACCCAGTGACTTGGAGGGTTGAAAGAAGAAGAGAAAAGGAGATAGTGGTGATGTGCACCCACCGTGTGGCCCACCTGGAGCTGGGCAATTCTAAGATGTGATCTTTTAGTATCAAAACTAACCTTAAAGGTTGCTAGTTTTAACCAAGTCCAACGATAAGAAAAATAAAGTCTGATAAACATGAAACAAATTCTCCAAGGCCCATCGGCTAGTAATGAGAAATCCAGTCTATCTGCCTCTCGTGTCCTTTACTCCATTTCACTAACTCTATGTGTCTTCTTCACTGACCCTGGCTCCTAATAACACAAGGTCAATGGCTTAGAACAGCATGAATTTATTATCTTACAGTTCTGGAGTTCAGGATTTCAAGATGAGTCTCACTAAAACCAAGGTGTCAGCATGGCCATGAGTCTTCCTGTGCAGTCTCTAGGAGAGAATCCATGCTCTTGCCTTTGCATTTTCCAGGGACTGCACACCCCTTGGCTTGAGACCCCTTGCACCATCTTTCGATCCAGCAACAGTGGGTCAAGTGCTTCTCATATTACTTCACTCTGACCTCTTCTTCTGCCTCACTTGTTCTTTAAGGACCCTATGATTATATTGGCTCACCTGGATAATCTCCCTATTATCTTTATGAGGCAGTATCTTCCATCCCCTTCATAAAACCTCTGGGGAGAACATCAGTCTTCTAAGGTTCAAGGCACTCAAAGGAAGTGACTGCTCTGAAAATGAAAGATAAAGGAGTGTATTGTGGAGAGGGATGGGGATGTAGCGGGGCAGTTTCCTGTTTCCCTGTTTAGTTTTCTCATGCCCAGTGCTGCCTATAATGTCACACACCATGTTGGCAATGGGGTGGGGGTAGGGAGTGTGAAAAATATTTCCTTTATTCATCTGGCTACTCATTTATTCAACAAATGCTTATAACAAGGCTAGTGCTCTGCTCATAGAACCCTAGAGGCTAATATTTGCTGAAGGCCACTCCTAAGACACTCAAATATTTTTGTCCTGAGTAAAATAACCAGGCATTCTTGTGGGTACTACCCTTGATGGAAGAAAGAGGCGAAGAAAGAAAGAAGGCATGTTTCAAAGACTTGGGAGCTACCCTGTGCCTCCCATGTGGGGTCTGAATAAAACACTTGAGTAGGTGGTGCAAATGAACTCAGCAAAACAACAGTAGATTTTCTGTGGTTGTCCATTCCTCCCTTTTGCAACCATTTGCCCTCCAAAATTTTAATATAACTTGTCTAGGCTATGATACATTGAATTGAGGTTTCTTTAACAAGTATGAGACATGAATCCTTTCAACAGAGTAGTAACTGAAAACACCTTTCCATGTACCTTGATGGGGACTTGTAATCAGTTTGAAAAACAATACTCTCACCACTACTGTTTGTTATGTCTTTTCAAACTATAGGATGTGTCTGATTTGCTTGAGAGTTTAATTTTCCCCATCAGTGGCCCAATGTATTTTCAAATTCCAAAGAGAACAAGAGAGGAATTTAGGGGAATAGAAGAGAGGGCAGTAGCAAATAAACACATTGGTATCTTTAGCCAAATAAATAGATTTGGACTATCATATTAAGTTTTTGCAGTAGAATTAGAAATCAGTTATTATCTATAGTTACACTTCCTCACTTGGTCTTTTGCCTTCTCTCTTTCCAATGGTAGTCCTTTCATATTATTCAAGAAGGATTATAAGGTATTTAAAGAAGGATATTTATGGTATTTTGCATATCTATGGCTGGTAGCTAGTTTCTTAGCTCTGCAGATGGTTGTGTCCTCCCTCCATCTTTGGGGAGATGTGAGAAACTTTGACCAGAGGGTGATGGTGGAGAGCTCATGGGGCCCGTGCAAGATTCTGCAGGCAGCCGTGACTGGTCACCATACCCACTGTGTCACAGGCTGTGGTTAGGATTTAAGTAGAAGGCAGCAGCCATTGTACACTGGGCCATGCAATTTGAAAGACTACAGCCCATCAGCCCATGAGGTCAGCTGTGTAAAGGGATACTACTCAGTTCTGGGTAAAGAGTGTGGAGAACACTGCGACATGGGCAGGACACAGATGGATGCGAGCTACTGGGGAGAGGACTCTCCCTTGGGACTTGTGCCTTTTCTAGACTTCACCATGACCCAGTGTAACATGGTGCATGCTTTCCTGGACTGTTATATGGAGGCTGAAGACACATGCTTCATATCCTAAAGGAGAGAGCTGACAGATAAGGAGATAGAGAGCTCCTGGGCATGTTTTTGACTTATAGCCTTTTGGGAGCAAGGGAAATGCTTGGTCATATGCATCTTCTATTGTATCTTCCTCATTTTCTTCTTGTAGGAACTGGAAAGCAATGACTGATTATAGGAATATACCAAAATTATGAGTACAGAGGATTGTCCCTTTTAAAGTAGTCAGTCACCTTGAAAAGCTGCACTTTCATTTCAACAAGATGAGGCATCTCTTTCAGAGCCTGACATGCATTCTTCAGCATATTATCAGTTGCATCAGGTCATCAAAATTTAACCTGGAATTTAATGTTTTAGAAATGAAGTTTCATTTGTACTTAAATCTTTTTAACAAAATGGATGATCAACCTTGGTAATTTTAAAAAGTGTTTTATAGAGATAACTAAAGAAATATAGCTGTTTGTATTTATCTGTTTTAATGTGGCTGTTAGGCTGAACCTAGAAGCAGTTCAAAGCTGGTACCCCTAAAAGACATTGGCCAGCACATTGTTATGGATTCAAATATGTGGGCTTCTAGGATGATTACTTTGAAAGACAATAATCAATTATTTGTGACTTAAGAATGGCAATTATATTGTTCAGTAGTTTATTTCCTCTATAAAACCATGCTTTTTTCAGTCTTTCTGCCACTAGTCCTGTGTATCTTCTCCCATTTATAATTCCTGGATTTTTAATAATGTGCTGTGATTATGATCTTGAACTTAGGAGTCAGACAGACTGTGGTTCAAACTTTGGCGCTTGTGTGCCTCTGAGCAGACTGAACAGCAGCTCTATGCCCAAGGGTTCCAAACTGTACATGGTACCTACTGAACGTATCTCATATTGGTGGTTAAAATAAAGGAGAGAGAGTTCTCAACAGGGGTGTCTCAGGAGGACTGATTCAACACCGGAAGTTGTGGAACTGGGTCACACCATAGGGAATGTTGAATAATATAACAACTGAGATAAAAATGGTGGATCTCTATGGACGTAAGCAACTCTTCTCACTTGGGTTTTCTTAACTTTAGATTTTTCAGCTTCTTGCCATTCATTCCTAAACTAACTTGCACATTTTCCAGTGTTTGGTAAATTCAACACTTACACCATGAGTCAACATTTCCTGGTATGAAATTATGGCCATGAGCCCTCTTGCCTATGTGCTACATGATTATAGTAAACTAGAAAGAGCCCAAACAGGCCTTCTGGGATCAGTGGACCATGGCATGACCCAATCCATCAACAGCAGGAAATCTAACAGGTGTCAGTCCTAAGCAATCCAGTGAGTAATTTCCCACTTCTCTATAACTGGCACATAATTAACTAGTTACTTCACCTCACCTTATTATGAGGTAGCTGCCTATGTGTGAGATCATCAACTGAGAAATTCTGGCCATTGAATTAAGGATGTGCAGTCATAGTTTAATTGAAGTTTTATGGGCACATATTTCCTCTTTTCACAAAATCCCATATTGTAGGAGCTATTAAATGTTTTAATACATATACATTTAATTAAATCACTTTACTCAACTATTTATGGGACTTACCCTGCCATGTAGTCAGTATCACACTTGTTCAGAAAAACTAATAATTTTAAACAGCACTATTTTATAGAAAACTTTAAAAAGGAGTCTGTGTTATCTTTCCTGAACAAATGGTACACATATTCATCTGTACCCAGGATTACTATTTAAAACTGGATGATGGATGTTATATGGACATCAACACCATAAGAGAAATGGGCTCTATTTCTCTTTTATTATACATAAAAGGTAAACCTACTTGTTCTACTTAGAGATCAGTAATATAGTATAAACTCAGAAAAAAAAAGTTCAGTTGACAAAAGCTATTTATATATACCCACATTAGAAATATATATTCATCTTTTCATTTAGCACACATATATTGAGCTCTTACTATGTGCCAGATAATTATACCGGATTCTAAAGACTCAAAGACAGCTCCCTTCCTACTACTATAAACCATGACAGTCCACATCATTATTTTATAAAGTATATTATAGTCTATCTTTCTATCATTATTTATCTATCATATCTTCTTTGTCTCAAAAATGCCATTTATTAATCTCCCACATAGAGATGTAGCTCACTGGGTTTTGTATGTAACTCCCTTCATCCTCCTGGAGTTTATACTCCTTCCCCATTGCATGGATGAGAAAGTTAAGAATTAGAGAGCTCAGTAGATTGGGTGAGGTTATTCCTCCAGGAAGTGGCAAAGCTGGAATTCAAATGCAGGTCTACTTAAAAGCTAGTGCTTTTAAACACGTTATTCTCCTGCTGGTAATTGTTTGAGTTCTGGCTTTCTCCCAATTATGGCACATTCTTATACTATCACTTTTGCTGCTGTTGGCTAGAAATAATAACAGTTAACATTTATACTCTGATTTTAGAAGGCACTTTTATACTTTTTTCATTTGATCCTCATAACAACTCTGACAGACCAGGAAGTAAATATTACTATCATTGTTTTAAATGAGGAAACTAAGGATCATGTTGAATGTTTAGTTTAATGTTCTTCAGCTAGTAAGCAGTGAAACAGAAATTGAAATGTCAATTTAGATTCAAAAGCCTATGTTGCACAGAGTTTACAAAAATTAACTAAGCATGGATCATAGGTCTTAATGGAAAACCTTGAACTATAAAACATCTAGATGAAAGCATAGGGGATAATCTTTATGCTCATGGGTTTGGCAAACATGTCTTAGATAGGACACAAAGTACAAACCATAAAAGGATAAACTGATAAACTGGGCTTAGTTAAAATTAAAAATAATGTTCTAGAAAGACATTGTTAAGAAAATGAAAAGACAAATCACAGACTTAGAGAAAATGTTCGCAAAAACACATATCTGATAAAAGACTGGTATCCAAATATATAAAGAACTCTCAAATCAGTAATGGGGGAGCGGGGAATGGCCTAGTTATATATTTTTAAATGGGCATATTTGAAAGAGTACTTGACTTTATTTTTTTATTTTAATTTTAAGTTTTCACTTATAGTTTACTTTCAGTATTACTATTTTGTTAAAGATTTTATTCATTATTTTTAGAAAGAAGGGGAAGGGGGAAGGAAGAAAGGGAGCAAAACATCAATGTATGGTTGCCTTTCACCTGCCTCTGGCTATGGACCTGGCTGGAGACCTGGCTTGCAACCTGTGTGCCCTGGCCGGGGAATCGAACCAGCAACCTTTGGGCTTGTAGGCCAGTGCATTTAGCCACCAGCCAGGGCCTACTTTCAGTACTATTTTGCATTGGTTTCAGGTACACACATAGGGGTTAGATAATCATATACTTACAAAGTGTTTCCCTTAACATTTCTAGTACCCTTGCATGGTTGTACTTCTCAATCTCTCCACCCCTTTCACATAGTCCCCCAACCTTCTTCCCCTCTGGCAACCATTCTCTGTGTCTTTGAATCTATTTCTGTTTTGTTTATTTTATTTTTTAGATTCCACATCTAAGTGATATCATACAGTATTTGTCTTTCTCTGACTGACCTATTTCTGAGCATAATACTGAGCATAATACTCTCTAGATCTGGCCATACTGTTGCAAATGGAAAGATTTTATTCTTTTTGTGGTCAAGTAATATTCCATTGTATATATATACTATAATATTTGTAGCCACTCATCTATTGATGGGCACTTCCATATATTGTCTAGCTTAATAATGCTGCAATGAACATAGAGGTGCATATATTCTTTCAAATTAAAATTATGTCACTTTAAAAAGGTGTAAACAAAACCATGGCATTGTAAGGGTTCTGTAATGAAAATTGTAAATCATCTAACATTTTTCCTCTGGCAAATGGACAAACTGATATTTAAAATATTCCTGAAGAAAATCAAAGATGACTTTAATAAAAAGATCCTGTATCCATAGATTAGAATACTTAATACTTTTAAGATGGCAGTATTACCCAAGTGATGTAGGGATGCCCTTCAGTCTCTATCAAAATTCCAGTGGCCTTTGAAAAATGGAAAAGGTGATCTAAAAATTCATGTGGAGTCACAAGAGACCCCACATAGCTAAAACAGTCATGAAAAATCACAAAATTGGAGGACTCATACTTTTTGATTTCTAAACTTGCTACAAAGCTACCATAGTCAAAATGATATGGTAAAGATGTAAGAACAGATATATAGATCAATAGAATAGACTCAAAAGACCAGAAATAAACCCATATAATGGTCAATTAATTGATTTTTGACAAGGTTCCCAAAAGCATTCAATGGGAAATAGTCTCTTTAACATATAGTGCTGGGACAACTGGATATCCACATACAAAAGAATGAAGTTGGACCCTTACATCACTTGCATGCAAAAATTCACCCACAGTGGATCAAAAACCTAAATATACAAGCTACAATTATAAAACCTAGAAGAAAACATAGGGGTAAATGTCCACAATTCTGTATTTGGCAATGGTTTCTTAGATTAACACCAAAAACATGAGCAATAAGGAAAAAAAAAAAATAGATATTTTAGACTTCCTCAAAATCATCAAGGAAAAGACAACCTATAGAATGGGAGAAAATACTTGTGAATCTCTTCCTAAGAAAGGTTTGTGATCAAGTATATAAAGAATTCTTTAACTCAACAACAACAACAAAATCCAATTTTTAAAATGGGTAAAGGTCTTGAATAGGCATTTCTTCAAAGAAAATATACAAATGGTCAACAAGGACACAAAAAGATGCCCAATGTTACTGAACATTAAGCAAATACAAATTAAAGCCATGATCAGATACCATTCCATACCCACTAGGATGACTATAATTTAAAAAGAAAAAGTAAAAGAACAAGTGCAGTTGAAGTTGTGGAGAAAATGGAATTCTTTTACCTTACTGGAAATATAAAATGATTCAGACACTGTAGTAAACAGTTTGACAGTTTCTCAATAAGCTAAACATACAATTACAATGTGATCAAGCTATTCTACTTCTAGGTATATATTAAAAGCACTAAAAATTTGTTCAAACAAAAATGTGTACAAATATTTATAGTAGCACTATTCATAATAGTCAAAAGTAGGGAAAAACTAATTGTTCATTAACTGATGAATGGATAAACAAAATATGGAATACCTATAAGATGGAATATTAGCCACAAAAATAAATAAATTTACCTCAGTTTTTAAATATAAATCATTATATGGGAAATATGTATTTAATATATTTCTAATAACAAGACCCATGGGAAATTATATAGAAATGCACATAATTAAACATTTGAAAAATAACAACAGAAAAATGAATTGAAGTACGATACATGCTGTGTCATGGATGAACCTTAAAAACACTGTACTAAGTGAAAAAAAAACAGACACAAAAGCTGGTTTCTTGAATTATTCCATTTACCTGAAATATCAAGAACAGGCAAATTT
This sequence comes from Noctilio leporinus, assembly GCA_004026585.1. Classification (NCBI taxonomy): domain Eukaryota; kingdom Metazoa; phylum Chordata; class Mammalia; order Chiroptera; family Noctilionidae; genus Noctilio; species Noctilio leporinus. Next base: position 64,959 of record PVIW01000019.1, read on the forward strand.
ATGGAGACAGAAAGCAGATAAGTATTTGTCAGTGGCTATTAGTAATGGAAAATGTTATGTTTTGTGTATTTTACCACACACAAAAAGAAGATAATGTGGATGGCAATAAAAATGCTGCACATCATTGGTCATTAGGATTAAAACTACAATGAGGTACCATCACACATCTACTAGAATGGCTCAAATCAAAAACTCTGGATGCCAAATACTGGCAAGGATGGGTAGCTGCCGAAATTCTCACATGTCACTCTGAGAATGCAAAACAGCACAGCCCCTTTGGGGAACACTTTCATAGTTTCTTACAAAATTAAATATATGTACACTAACCACATGGCCCCGCAACCTCACTCTTAGGGATTTACCCAAGAGAAATAAAGACATATATCCACATAAAATCCTATTTGCAAATGTTCACAGAAGCTTTATTAGTAATTTCCCCAAAACTGGAAACAATCTGAATATCACCTGGTAAATGAACAAACTGTTAGACACCTATAAATGAAAATTTCTCGGTAATAAAATGAAACAGACTACTAGTATTTGCCATAGCATGAGGAATCTCAGAAGCATTATCTAAATGAAAGAAGCCAGACTCAAAGACTATGTACATATGGTATTACTCTATTTGTATGGCTTTCTAGAATTGAAAACACAGTAGGGACAGAAAACTGATCAGTGGTTGCAAGGGGCTGTGATTGGGAATGAGAATCAGTTACAAAGGGGCAAGGGAAATGTTGCTGGAAATATTCTCTTATTGTTTACAGTGGTATTCAACACATCCATGTATGTTTGTTACCGAACATGGTGGGATTTGGCCACCTGCCATCATACACGAGCATAACACAATTAATGGGTGGGGAAGGAAAAAGGGTTTTATTAACAAGATGCCTAATGTGGCCAAGGTAGGGGCTCCCCATCTCCAAGCCTTTCTCTTCTGCAAATACAGAAATACCCTTATTTCCAAACAGAGTCAAATCCAAATCCATATTCATGCCCAGAGACCACACTCCATTCTTCTCTACCTTTTAAAGTCCCCACCTCCTAAGTGAACAGACTGGCATCCCTCCAGCTCCAGGCTCTTTCTCTCTCTGGAGTGCACTTGTAGGGTGGGCATCTCCATTGCCCCACGGCGGCTTTCTGCCTTTCCTGGGGTGGGGGCATGCTGCGAGATCACTGCAGCTGGTTGTGTGAGGGACTCTGTCACCAGGCCTGAGGCCTGAGGCTGCTCACACCCCCTGGGCCAGCAAATGTTCTTGCCCACGTGTGTGTGTGCGTGCGGCTCTCCGAGGGAGAGAATGGGGGAGGTCTGGAACCATGCTCTGCAGTGCAGGGCCCACCAGCGAGGTGCGCATCCCAGAGCCTGCTCCCAATCAAGTGAGCAGGGTGGGGCAAGAGCCACAAGTGGGGCCCATTAACGCTCCAGGCCCCCCAACTGATCCCCCACCCCCGCACTGGGCTGGGGGAGGGAAACACAAAATGGGTGCGTTTCCACATACCCTCCATTTTTAATCTTTTGCCCTAAAGTCCCATGTATAGCCAAAATGTCCAAATTCTTAACCAGCCTTGGCTGGCATCTACCCTGCTGGTCAGCCCACACACTGTCCCTCCTCCTGCCGCCATGCCCAAAGTGGGTTTCTAGCCCTGCATAGGGCCACAGCCTCTCTGCTCTGGGCGGGCTGTTCCCATGCTCACCTTCACTGGTGTGTTGTAACCTTTTAAACCCATGCATGCTCTGTGCAGGCTGTATCATGCGGAGAGTTAGTTGTTTACCCCTCCTCAGGAGTAAAGAGTAAGGAGTCTCTCTCTCCCTCTCTCCCTCTCTCTCTCCCTCTCTCCCCCCAACCCCCATCCTCCTGCCACACACACACACACACACACACACACACACACACACATGGCTTCAATCTATCACCTTGGGGTTTCCTCAAACCCCTCCCTTCTCCAGGGAGTGTAGCCTTTTGCACCAGGTCCAGGTTCCCCTGCTTCCAGCAATCTGGCCAGACCGCTCTGTTGCCCTTTGTCAAAATTTATGGAACAGCACACATAAGGGTGAATTTTAATGGGTATAAATTATTCCTCAGTTCAGTTGACTTAAAACCACCTGTTTTATCCTCCATTATTTTCTCTCTGAGGACCATTAGCATTGACCCTTTTATTTTCACAGTATTAAAAGTAGAAAGAAGGTTGTTTCCAGACCAAAAGATCAAAATGGTTACACTCTTTCTGCCGTAATTGCATTGTGCAGCCCAAACAAAAAGCTGTTAGGTTCATGCAACATGAATGAGGATCAGAAGGAAATAACGACCGTACTTCTGGGTCTCAAGAAGAAGAAGGGAAAGGAAATGGGGGAACAGATGAAGAAAGGTTGAATTAGTTGGAAATTAAGCAACTATTAACTGAAATGGGGGAGAAGGCACGATTAGGCTCAGTTGAGTAGGAAACATTATTTTCAGGATTATCTCTTGACTCACACTCAGAAGCATTTTTGCCCTCTGCATCTAGGCTCCCAAACAATCCAATTCTTTGAGAGATTGTGGTGTAACATTTAGATGAAAACAAGAGGATTCCAGCCTATTAACTCACCTTAATAATAGGAACTGGTTTCTGTACTCTCTCACCTTATGAGGTGCTCAGCAAATACTGGGAACACAGCAAGTATTTGAAGGGTTAATGAATGAGTATACAAAAACTTGCTGAAGGACAGAACAATTTTCTATTAAATTAAAACCTCTACAGGGTAATGTAATACGACTTGTTTTGTCCATTATTACTGCAACAGTACTAGAGGAAACAGTATTTCTTTCTTTATTGTGTGCTTGCTCCGAACAAATCCTCATCAAAATAGACTGCTCCAGTGTTTCCAGGACTTGAAAAGATAGACTGGATCTAAATGGATTCAATGTAGACCTCAGCAACTGAAGATACAATTTCAGCAAAGTATGTCCTTAGCAGTTTGAGCCCATGAAAGCTACTACATGGATCATATAAATGATTTGTGGCACATTCTGCCTGCATCTACCCTATGGTTTATTCAAACAGAATAGACAAATACCAATAAAGTGAAAAGCTCCACTGAGAATTGGCCAAACCACATCACTTTCTTCACACCTAGGAGTAATTTTATAGCAGCTCTTTGTAGTATCAGAGACAGAGCTCTGTCTACAGCCAGGAACCCACAACACAAGCAGACCTTTCCCTAATGCACAACAAAGAAACAAGTTTATGAAATCACCATTAAATATGATAGAACACTGGAGAGATAAGAACAGAAGCAAGATGAGATGATGAACATAATACATAAGAACCAATTAAAAATGGAAAAAATACAATGAAAAATAAAAATATATACCAAATATATACCATCTCTACAGAAAAATGCCCATAGGTTGATACAGCTTTTTATGGATATTTAATACTGTAACATGACATAATATAGGACTGAGAGTCTCAAACACCAGTGACCAAGAGGTACAATGTTTTTAAGGAAATATACCTAAAGGTATTTCCAGTTGTTAAATCAACACCCCCAATTTATCATTATTACCCTAGTCCTGGGTATCAGTTATCTTCACTAATATGTAATGTATGGTTAAGAAATAATTCTTATCATCACTTTTTCTGACCACATATACAAATACATTTCATATGTATATGATTTCTGGCTGTGCTTCAAAAATTAAGCATACAGAGTTGACTATTTTAAGAATCTTAAAAAGTATAGATACCATAAATTGGCTAGATCACCCCAAAATTGGTTTTTTTCTGACACCTATAGCTTTTAATATTGCATTTACAACTCTCAAATAAAAAATATTTAAAGGATTGTTTAGACTTTCAACTGTGCAGGTTTACTGCAGCTTTGCCATAAACTATGGAAATAGCATGGACTATGTCACTATGGTCTCCCATCCTTTGAAATAAGGGCAAACACCTGTATATCCTGTCATATATACACAAACATATAAATACACGTGCTCATTTGTCTAGTTATATTTTATACACTTTTCAAGTTATTTTTTACAATGGCATTTTATGAGATAAGGGTGAATTATTAGAGTGAAAAATGATCTTCACTTCTTATTTGAAATTCAGGGTGATTCAAATATTCCTGGTGTTTTTGCCTGCTGCCTACAAAAGGTGGCCACAAGCAGAGAGGCCAGCTTTCCAGGGCTGGTGACGTAAGTGTCAGAGCAGATACATGAGTAGCTGCCTCCTGGACAATGCATCTGATCAAGAATTGGGTTAGAATGATGAGGTGTCACATGTGATAAAATAAGAGGAAGCTCGTAACTTGGTAATTCAGAAAGAAAGAAAGAGAGAGAGGAAGGAAGGAGGGAGGGAAATAAGGAAGGAAGGAAGGAAGGAAGGAATGGAGGGAGGGAGGGAGGGAGGGAGGGGAGGAGGAAGGAAGGAAGAGAAATTTAGAGATGGAGAAAGCAAAGTAACTTATTTTTGTAAACAAAACAAAAATCCATTACAATAAAGACCATTTGGACACTGAGAATTTAAAACTTTCAAAGTTTGAATTTGTGTTGTTGTTACTTTTGGCCTGCATGTATACATTCTTTGAGCAAACATTTGTTCAAATTAACCATATATTAGGGAGTAACAAACAGTGGGAATACAAAAATGAATGAGAACCTGCCCTCACAGCTTGCTCATAATGGCTTTTAAACATCACCTATCTTTTACCATTTGCAATTTGGTAAGTTAAGTGTAGAGGAATCTGCACCATTTTATTTTATTGCATTTGCATCACACCCCAGAGGGGCTTTTGAAAAATAAAAGAAAGGAATGAAACCATTACATTTTTAATTTAGCCAATGGAAAACATTTTGTACTCTTTTAAAAAGTCTGTATTCTTCTTTCATTTCTTAGATCTTCCTTTCCTGTATCAGAAATTTTCTTACCGGTCAATAGTATTATTCATTATTGATACAGTAATGAAGTCCCATCTTTTTCTTTTCTAATTAAAAAAAAAAAATTATCAAGTTTATTGGGGCAACATTGCCTAATAAAATTATACAGGTTTCAAGTGTACAATTCTGTAATACATCATCTTTATGTTGCAATGTATATTCACCACCCAAAGTCATATCTCCTTCTGTCACCATATATTTGACTCCCTTTACCATTTTCTACCACCTCCATCCCTTTCCCTCAAACCCACGATAACTGTTGCTTGTGTCTATGAGGTTTTACTAGTTTTCTTATTTGATCATTTGTTGCTTTCAATTTTACATCCCATATATGAGAGAAATCATATGGTTCTTGAGTTTTTTATCTGATTTATGTCAATATCCAACCATGTTGCCACTAATGGCAGTATTTCATCTTTTCTTATCACTGAGTTGTATTCGGTTGTATGCATGTACCACATCTTCTTTATTCAATTATCTATTTAAGTCCTATCTTTTTCAAAGTGCCTGGACTAGTTCCCCATTTATAAATATGCAAACAGACATTTCCAATGACATCAACATATGTTTTTCATTTATTTTCATTCCTCTCTGTTTTTGAAAAGGCATAAAATATTCTTTGGGAATATGGTAAGAATGAGATGTATACAGATAATCAATACAAACCCCTAGCTTTGAAGGTAGATGTTTATTCCACATTTAGTAAAGTCTTTTCCCCAAAATCCTTATTTCTCACCACACCTTTTATGATTACTCCCTGAACATTTAGCCACAGATGAACCAAAAAAAGTTTTGTTACCCCCAATTCTGGTTCTATCTAAATTAGTATTTGTATGGAAGAGAGATTGTGCACTTTTCTAGGAAATAAGTTTTATGCAAGATTTCATTCCACTTTTAAAAATTACTCATCCCGGCCATGGCTGGATAGCTCAGTTGGCTAGACTGTAGTCCTGACACACCAAGGTTGTAGAAATCAGCCAATGAGGGCATCGAATGGAACAACAAGTCGATGTTTCTCTCTCTCCCCTTCTCTTTCATTCTTTCTCTCTCTCTCTCTGTCTCATATCAATCAATAAATAAAAATTTAAAAAATACTTATCCACTCACCAAGTCCAGACTAAGGCTGTCCAGTGCTACCTGAGATTACTGATGGGTTTTTTAAGCCAGCCTTTGCTGCCCTGCCCACTCCCGTTTATGGTGGACATTCTTCAGGCTGACAAAGGCTGCTGTGAGCCACATCAGGTACCTTGCCCCAGGCCGATGGTTCAAATGTTTTATTTCATGGTCCAGTAAAATCCCTCTAAATATTTTGGGAACCGATATAATATTGCTATCTTTTTTAAAGAATTTAAAAAGCAAAAACACAGCTACAAGAATTTAATGAAAAGGTTAACAAAAATAAAATAGTAAAGCTATAACCTCATGACAAATTTATAAATAGAATACATTTAGCCCTATAAAAAAGGTCATAATTCTCCTTATATTTTTTCTCTTCTTGCCATAGCTTGACTTTTGGGAACTACTTCCTTTGCACTTTGCATAGGGGCTATAAAAGAATAAGTTAACCAAATATTCAATTTCTGCTGTTTATGTTCCATGGCATGGGTTCAGGTTTACACTGGCAGCAGAATAGACACAGAGAAAATGCATGATTCAGCTCTGTACCATCACAGCCTTCCGAGCCATTTCTGCGTAAGGTGCTGACCACACTGGCGTGTGTAGTGCCAGTGTGGTCAGCACCTCACACGCACAATGGGCAGGGAATTGCCAGGGCAAGGAGGTCATGACTCAAACTTTGCCCCAGGCACGTTAGTGTGCAACTAAGAGACAAGATGTCCCTGGAATATAGGGACAATTTAGAGTCACCCTCAGACATTGAAGTTGAGTTGTAAAAGTTAATTAAAATAAAAAGAAGAAGAAGATGCTGTATGGGTCTCGAAAGCACAAGTGATGACTTAGCTCCATTTGCTGTCAGGACGCAGGCACACTCCAGGGTAATTAAAGTGACCCTTAGGAATGTCACAGAACACAAAAGAGCAGCAAAATTACCTACCATCTTTTACAACACCTTTAAGTTTTTAAAATAGAATTATCTCAAGTGCATTTGAGAAATAGATCAGTATGATGGAGGAATTATATTGGTTTCGTCCATATTTGTGTTTTCAAGTGATCGGATTAAGTTTTCTCACAAGCAAAGATAAAGCCTTAGCAAATAGGAAGCTTTTAAGAAAAAAAAAAAAATACTGAAAGTGACCAGAGGTGCTTTCCTTCAGTGTACATAGGAGCCTGTTTCAGTGGCCTTGAGAACTGCTGGGTTTTCCATCATGTTACCTGTGTCAGCAAACACACAAGTGCTGATGAAAACCACAAAGACATTTTCCATTGGCTAAAATGACAGATTGGTGAAGAAGGCTACATTCTGTATCATATTTTTAATTGAGATAAAAATAGCCTCTTCTAGAAGCAACTGCCTCCCAGGACCTACACATTAAAGAAGGAAGCACAAGCCCCAGGGGTGAGGTTAGATGCAGAGGCTGGGAGAATGTTAACTGTGCTAGTCACTTTACTATGATGTTTATTGTTTTAGTGAATGCTTGCTTCAAAATTCCATAAGTTTTGAGTCATCTGCCCAACTCTCTTTTTCCCATAAACCCTGATATTTTTAGTGTGCAATTTTGTAGCCAAAAGACCTGTATTTTATTTTCACACTGCAGTGAAAGCCCAGACGTGACATATGGAAGGGCAGTGATCTGCAGAGAGGGTATCAGAAGGTTATTAGCAGGAATTGGATTTGGGCCGCCAGCTTCAGCTAGAGAAAATGGCTCCTGATGTGATCCTAATTCTTTGCATTGACAGAACTCTGGTTTGGAGAAGGGCAATGCATCAGACTAGCCTGGCTTAATGGGAAAAAAGGAAAAAAAAAAAAAAAAACAGTAAAGAATACTTAATTCCCTGATTTCTAATTATGTGTTTGCTTTGCTATCTTCTAATCCAGGATGGGTATATAGGATTTCTCTCAGGTGCCAACTCCAATTGACTGGTCGTGGCTGCTGGGAGCAATGAAGTGGGCAGGAGGCGGAGGCCACTTCTGGGCTCAGTGGGAAAGAATGCCACAATTGATCAGTGATGTTTGTCAGGAGCTGCCAAACGTGTGTCACCCCCATAATCTATGATCCAGTTGAGGAAATTTGCCTAGTAAGATGAATGGTCTAGGAAGGCAACCAGACTTGGTTCTGGAATTGGTACATTTACCTTTATAAATGAACAAATTGATTCTCTGATAACCAGTCTATCTCTGTCAGCTTCACCTGACTGAGGCTGTCCATGTGGTCGAACTGAGCAAATGGAAGGTTTAAACCAGCAATCCTAAAGATGTTAGAAGTCCTGACACCAGGAGCTATTACCAGAAAACACCCTTCTTGAAGAATCTGACCACTGTTATCTTTTGATTTGTTATGTATTTACTATAAAGCACTCATCATGCTTCTCCCTGAGCCCTATTTAATACTCGCCATATTTCATCAACTAGAAGATGCCATCCAGTGTATTTGTACCAGGAGACAGCCCAGGATGTCTTTTCTTTGAGCATCTGCACTGGTTATTTCTAGCAGTCTAGCAATGGGACCGCCACTGAAACCTCTTGATATTTAAATTAACATTATTTAAGGAGTAAAGAAGATGAGTCCCAATTGCTGCCTGAAAAGTTTTCTTTCCCATAGAAGAAGAAGTGCACAGTCAGAACTTACAGAACAGGTGTTAGTGGCTCAGAAGAAACGCCCAGAGAAGATAATTCAGTGCTGCACTCTTGTAAGAAATGCTCCCTCCCAGTGTTCGAGGCGGCACAGGGGACAGACTGAGTGTGAACAGCATGGGCACCAGAACTCAGAGTTTAAGTTTGCCTCAGAAAAGTCAAACTGAATGTGAAGGAGTTTTCGAAAAAGCTTAACCAATATATTCCTCACTTATTTCCTTTTTTGTTTGCCAAAGATCTACATGTAAATAAGCTTAAAAGTACTCTAGTAAGTATAAAATAAAGGTTTAGGTTCTGTTGACACCATTTTTCCTCTCTCTGCTACATAAAATATTGGTGCCTTCCAATTGACAGTGACTTACATTCAATGAAATGCAGTGTAATTTACATTCATACCAAGTGCAGAGATGCAACCTTAAGAACTTGATTGTGAACTGCACATCTAGGATTGGTTTATGAGACCTTCATTCTTGCCTTGCCCGCTGGAACATCACGTAGTGCAATATTTCAGAAAAGTTGGTTTTCAGTATCCAAATTATGGGCTAGGTGGCCAACTAGAAGTGATTAGCCTAAAATATAGCCATTCTATAGACCAAACCAATGAGATTGGTCTATGTGGACATCTGTCTGACAGTCCAAGGGCAATCTTTAGTTGTCCATATAGATATGAAAGGAAGAATGGCCATTGTCCTATGTGTCACTGACGTGTCACTGATTTTTTTTTGTTTGTTTGTTTGTTTTTTGCCAATTATCAACTATCATTTCCTGGTTCCTGGGAATAGCCCTTAGCCCATTTATCTGCATTCATCTTTTCATCTTTAATTTCATTCTTACAACAAAGAAACTTTTTTGCATGAACTTTTATAATAAATAATCATGATACAAAATACTATTAAGTTAAACCAGATAACACTGATAACATTTTACCATTGCTGACCTACAGAACCAGCAAGTTTGTGGGGTTCAACTTAATACATGACAAGGCGATTTTCACATAAAGCAGTTCACAATCAGAAACAAGAAGGCAACCCTCCATTCATCATTATTAAGAGCCTTCTAAATATAATCTCTCTCCCATTTAAGCTTCTACCAGCTCTGAGGGAGCCTCTGAATAACACCTTTTGTGTAGATGGTTCCCTGTGAAGACCTTCATTTAATCAATCACATATACAATATTTTATCTTTTTTAATTCAATGAACATTTGTTATACACTTAATAGGGGCTAGCCACCATTCTCAGTCTTACATACAAAAATTAGTGCATCACAGTCCCTACTCTTAGGTGCGCGCAATCTAGGAAAGAAGACAGGCATGGACATAATTATACAGCAAAATAGCAAGTCACATAATAGATACAAATAACATGCCGAAAGGGCACTTACCCCTGCCTGGAAGAGCAAGAATAATTCAGAGCAGGTGACACTCATGAAGAATGAGCAATTTACTTGGCAAAAAAGAAGGCGAACAATACAACATCACCAAACCAATTGGCTTGTTCAAAGTGACAGAAGAACAACAAAGAAGGGTGTGTTTGAAGAACCTTAGTTTGAATGTAGGTAGGACATGCATTTGAGGTGGCAAGAGATGAGGCTTGAATGGAGGCAAGATTTGATTATGAAACGTCTTCCCATGCAGGGCCAAGGAGTTTACATTCTATCCTGCAGGTGGAGATAAGTCACAAAACACATTCACATGGGTTCAAATCGCTTAGAAATAAAAACTGCTTTTTCTGCTGTGAATTTTAATGTTTAGTCCAATCATCACCTAAGTTTATAGAAATATTACATGAGCAACCCTGAAGGCTGAGCTTCTGCAGTCTGAGCTCTTTTGGACCAACTCTGATACATATGTGAGCAGTAGCAACCTGCATTTCCAAGGGCTTATTTCATCCCTGACATCTCTCCTAAACACAGTCATTGAGCTGTGGTTTCTCACTGTGGCTGGAAGCACAGCCAAAGGCTGTGTTATTGTGAGAAGTTGTGGCTTTGACAATTATGAGCTGCTCCCCTACAGGACTCGCTACTTCACTTGGGTGAAGTGCCAATATACACTTCATGCTTTCATATTTTCCTCATTGGGTAGTTGCAAAATGGGTGCTTCCACCTAAATGCAGTGATTGGTTTCACCCACACTGCAGACTGGGTGATGTGCCATCTGGTATTTACTCCCCATCAAATGAAATTACACAGCACCAATACGTGATCAGCTCACCCCTGGCAGAAATTTTCCCCTTGAACTCCCTCCTCCTTAATACTTGTGTGATGTTTAATAGTGCCGTGGAGTATCTATGCAGGGATATCAATTGGAACGTATTAAAACTTTATCACAAAGGGAGATTTATATGTGTTTGTATAAATTATACATAGATACATATACATGTATACATAGGAAGATGTATGAATGAATTACCCCATTTATGTGACTTTTCTGGGTGTGTAAAGCTAAGTGACAATCAAACATTTTAATTTTTTTAATTATACATATATAGATACACTTGTGTGTGTCAGTGTATGTATTTATATGAATCTTCCAGGTGCATAAAACTTTGTGACTACCTAAACACATAGATGAGATAGGTCCCTCCAAATTGAAAAACAATTCTCAGGCACTAGCAGATATCCAAGAATTCAAGTCAATTATGATACTATCTACCAGGAGATAACATCAGATTCCACAGGTTAAGGATTGAGTCCTATAAGACTGCCTGTGCTTCTGACCCACAGGCTAATTTAAAGGTTCCCATGATCCCCCTCCTTGGGTTTGATTAATTTGCAAGAGTGGCTGTCAGAACTCTCAGAACTCTGAGAAACATGTTACTTAATAGATCACCAGTTACAAAAGGATATAACTCAAGAGCAGCCAATTGTAAGTGATGCGTATGGCAAGGTAAGTAGGAAGGGACACAGACCCTCCATGTTCTCTCCTAATACCCACATGTGTTCACCAATCTGGAAGCTTTCTGAGCCCTGTTCCTTTGGATTTTTAGGTATGATTACATAAGTATGATTGACTAAACCCTTGACCATTAATGATTGAACTCCACCTTCAGCCCCTCTCCCTTCCCTGGAGGTGGTAGGTGGGATAAGACTGAAAATACCAACCCTCTTTGGTTTGACTCCACTAGAAACTAACCTTCATTCTTAAATTTTTGACTTTCCAAAGGTTACCTCATTATTAACATAACAAGAGGCTACTGAAATGCTCTCAACATTTAAGAAATTTCAAGGGTTTCAGGAGCTGTAAGTCAGGAATTATGGACAAAGACCAGATAAATATGAAAAATGTATTTTGATTATCAGAATGAACAAATATATATTTCTTATAAATTAGTCTATCACACTTTCAAATGCTTTTATTTTATTTTAATCAAGTCTTTAAATTTTTTTTTCAATTGGAGTTTACATTCAATGTTATTTTGCATTAGTTTCAGGTATATAGCATAGTAGTTAGACAATCATATACTCTACAGAGTATCCAGTATTTCCATTACCCACCTGGCACCATACACAGTTATTACAATACTATTGACTATATTTTGTGTGCTATACTTTACATCACCATGCCTATTTTGTAATGACCAATCTGTACTTCTCAATCCCTTCTTTTTTCTCACCAGCCCCGCAACCCACCTTCCCAATGGCAACCATCAATCTGTTCTCCTTGTCTATGTGTTTATATTTCATTTGTTTATATTGTTCTTGAGATTCTAAATATAAGTGAATATGGTATTTGTCTTTCTTTGACTGCCTTATTTCACTGAGTATAAATACCCTCTAGGTCCATCCATGCTGTCGCAAATGGTAAAATCCATTCTTTTTTATGGTCAAGTAATATTCCATTTTATATATGTACCACAGCTTTTTTACACACTCGTCTATTGATGGGCATTTGGGTTGCTTCCAAAGCTTATTTATTGTAAACAATACTGTAATGAGTATAGGGGTACACATACTCTTTCAAATTAGTGTTTTGAATCTCTTCAGCTATATTCCCAGAAGTAAAATTGCTGGGTCATAAGGCAGTTCTGTTTTTAGTTTTTCTGATAAATCTCCATACTGTTTTTTCCTTAGCAGCTGCATCAATCTGCATTCCCAACGGTGCACAAGAGTTCCCTTTTCTTCATATTCTCACCAACTTTTGCTTGTTGATTTATTGATAAAGCCATTCTGACAGATGTGAGGTGAGAGCTCATTGGTGTTTTAATTAGCATTTTTCTGATGATTAGTGATGTTAAGCATCTTTTCATATGTCTATGGGCTCTCTGTATGTCTTCTTTGGAGAAGTGTTCATTCAGGTCCTAGACCATTTTTTAATTAGATTGTTATTTTGGTCATGAGTTGTATAATTCTTTATAAATTTTGGATATTAACCCATTATCAGATGTATTATTTGCAAATATGTTCTCCCATTCAGTGGGTTGTCTTTTCATTGTGTTGATGGTTTCTTTGCTGTGCAAAAACTTATTAGTTTGATGTAGTTCCATTTTTTCTTTTGTTTCCCTTGCACAAGGAGATATGTCAGAAAAAATATTGCTTATGGGAAATGTCTGAGATTTTACTGCCTGTGATTTCTTCTAGGATTTTAATGGTTGGGAGTCTTACGTTTAAGTCTATAATCCATTTTGAGTTTATTCTTATATATATTCTAAGAAGGTGGTCTACTTTTATTTTTTACATGTATCTGTCCAATTTTTCCCAATACCATTAATTGAGTAGACTATCTTTACTCCATTGTATATTCTTGTCTTCTTTGTCAAGTGTTAATTGATCATAAAAGCATGGGTTTATTTCTGGGCTTTCTATCATATTCCATTGATCTGTATGTCTGTTTTTATGCCAGTACCATGCTGTTCTGATTACTGTAGCTTAGTGGTTGCTTGATATCGGGTAGTACAATCCTCCAGCTTTGTCCTTTTCACTCAAACTTGTTGTGGCTATTAGGAGTCTTCTGTAGTTCCGTATAAATTTTCAGATTATTTGTTCTACTTCTGTGAAATATGCCATTGGTATTTTGATAGAAACTGCATTGAATCTGTAGATTGTTTTGGGTAGTATTGACATGTAAATTTAGTCTTTATGAAAAAATTTCTGAAAGTATTGGAAGGGTAAGTTACAGAGTCAGCCTACTCTGTTTGAATCCCTGTTTCCCGCCTTTTAGCTTTCTGTCCTTGGACAAATAAAAGTCTTTCTGAGTCTCAGCTTTCTCACTATAAAATGAGAATAAGAGTAACCACCTCATAAGGTTGATGTATGACTTAAATGGGGTATGCATGCAAAGCATTTGGTATCAGTGAACATTCAAGTAATGCTAACAGTTAATACTTTATGCATATTAGACTTGATTCTGGGATATTGGGGCCATTCATCATGAGCATTAATGATTAAAGGAAAACTAATAAGCTGACATTCTTGGGGCCTATTAAGACCCAGAAAGTTATTTGTCCCTTCAGTAAATGGCCCTAGACTATCAGTTGTCACATTCTGAATAATTTATATAGGAATGAAACAATATTCTTCTTCCCTTATTGTTTCACTAACAAATCAGGTAACCTGGTTTGTTAAAATTCTATCTAAAACAGAAGTATAAGCTCTGATGAATGCCCAAGTCTGTCCTTCAGTATCTGTACTATATACTGTCTATTAGTCACTCAGATCTTTTCTTTTGATTTCAAGATTTTGGCTATAGAATGACAAATATCCAATACAACATGATCTCACTATGTGCAATCTAAAATAGTCAAGTCATAGAAGCAGAGTGTAGAATAGTGATTGCTAGGAGCTGGCGGGAGTGGGAAATGGGGACATGTCGGTCAAGGGTACCATTTAAGTTATGCAAGATGACTCAGTCCTCAGGTATAATGTGTAACAAGGTGACTGTGGTTAACAATACTGTACTGTATACTTGAAATCTGCTAAGAGGATAGATTGTAAAGCATGCCACCTAAAAAAGTAACTATGTGAGCAGATGGATGTGCTAATTAGCTGGATTATGATGATTATTTCACAATGTCTTTGCATATCAAAGCATCAAGTTGTATACCTTAAACAATAATACAATTTTTATTTGTCAATTATATACCTCAGTAAAGTTGGGGGAAAAACAAAACTACAATTCAACATAAAAGTATGCCATAATTTTTCTAAAAAGCATATCTATAATGTCTCTGATAGATGATATTATCAAGTGACCTCCAGAGAAGTGATTCTCAACATTTTATCCTTGTATCTGAGTGACACACGTCTTTAAGATCCAGATCTTTGGAGTCGACAAAGAAATAATTCTACCACCTCTTTTTTAAAGTAAAATATAGTATATAAATTTAAAGAATACCTAAGTAAAGGTTTTTCTGGTTCAAAAAAATTATAACTCAGCTTATCTAGAACCAAAATCTCAGCTCCATAATTCAATTAAAATTTATTACATTTCTTAACTTTTTTGTGTGTGATTTTTAAACTAGCAAATCCTGTTTTCTTAATGGAAGCATTGTACAAGAGAGGCTAGAACTGCACTTGCTGTCTATGTGAATGATGCCCCCCTAAAGTTGTGTAGAGAAGAAGTCCCAAGTGAGACTGCCTTCATAATAAATTTGTGTGATTTGTATTTTAGGGGTTTTTTTGTGCTTCCTAACCAAACCATCTCAGCATCCAACACACTTACATCCACATCCTGCTCATTCTAAGAATGCTTCTTAGTAACATTCATCCTAATTTTGAGAATATACATATTTTTTTCCAGGAAATAATCTTTCTATGCCTCTTTTATCAGTTCAAATGTTATAGACTTAGTTCTACAAAAATAAAATAAATTCCAGACTTCAGCTGATTTTCCTTATTTTGGCTCATAAGGAGTAAATTCCACATTTTAAATAGCTTTATATATATATATTTTTTATATTTTTAAAATTTGAAACCCAATACCTTTCTTAATTTCCCTTTTGGCCAAGTTCCTTTCTCCAGTCAACCTTTCTCTAACATACACACACACACACACAGTGGGTGCCCCATAGTTTCGGAAACACACTGTTTTCTCAGGCCCACAGACTATGACATTTACTCATACTGCCCCTTCCCTATAGAAAGCCCTCTTTCTGTTTCTTTGGCAAACCCCCATTCAGTTCATCGGAGCCCAAGTGAAATGGCCAATCCCCACCTCCCTTTTGAAACATTCTCTGTCCAGGTGTCCTAGGTTGGGCCCATCTCAATGTGTTCCCACAGCATGCTTTCTTCACTTTGTCTTAGCCTTCAGTCACAGTTAAATGCTAGCAGTCGTGCTGAACTGAGAACTCCTTAAGGACACAGCCCTTAAATCTCTTTTCTATCCACCTTGTCTGGCACATAGCAGGGACTTGATACTTAGTAAATAATTCTATGAATATCATCTTATTAAAGAATCACTGTACTTTCAACTAATTGAGCAAGTCAGAGCTACTCGTTTTGAAGTTCAATGCACTTGTGATTCTCTAAGTGAATAATTGAAAATGTAAACATGTAAGAATATCAGTGTAAACACTTGGATGAGGTGGAAGCATGGGGAGTCTTGGTTTTGTTTTTCATTGCTCCTTGTAAGACACATTAATTTCTCCAGGTTGAAAAGCCTTCCCCAGGTGGTTGTTGACACGATGGCACAATGCAGCCTGAATGTTAATTGCAAACCTCCCCCCCTTTTTTTTTTTTTTTTCACTTTTTCAGGTTACCAATGCTGCTGCCAATTATCCTGGCCAAATGACTCTTCATCTGAAACCTTTCCTTGTGTGTGGAGGGGATGGATTCACTCAGTCCAACTTTGATGGCTGCATCACTTCGGCTCTGTGTGTTCTGGAAGCTTTAAAGAATCATATTTAGTATTCTTTTTTTTTTTTTTTTAATTTTCCATTACAGATGACATACAATATTATATTAGTTCCAGGCATACAACCTAGTCATTAGACATTTATATAACTTACAAAGTGATCACCCAAATAAATCCATTAAGTATTTCTAGTCTTCTACATGTACTTTGGGTTTTTCTTTTCACAATTTTCTGTTATTGGTATTTTGTTTTCTATTCTGTTGAGCGAAATTACCAAAAAAAAAAAGGTTCTTCCTTTATCTTTTTTTAACAGAGTATAAACTCAGTTTTAAAATTTTGATAGTTAACAGCCCATGTTACAAAAATAATTCCTTGGACTTTATACCTTTTGCCGCTTTTTTGAGTTGCCATGACTACTTCTTGATGGAGTGGGAAAAATTAGTACTTAAAAATTACAAATGACCCTGCCCCAAAGTTATGTCAGATCAAGTAACAGTTCCTGTTCCCAAACCCTTATTATTCTTTTGAAAATATTGCTTTTAAATAAAGAATAATCATTATGAAAGCCCAGTTTTTAATCTTCAAGTAGGCCCTTGATTCAGTATTTTTGCAAACTGCTGAACTAAAATGTTCCTTCAAGCTGTGAATAACAGTGTAATTTTTGTTTCTTATGTTTCTCCCACGTTATTAAATGATCCTGAATTATAGGTCATATATGTCTTCATCTCTAGGATTGCTGTTTAGAGGACAACTTGACCAACAAAGTAAATTTTCAGAAAAATAACCAAATTCAACCTCAGGTCACATACAGTAATTTTTAACCTTAAAAAAAAAAAAAAAAAAAAAAAAAAACGCAGTCTTATTATGAACCATATAAAGATTAAATAGAAACTGAGAGAAAATATATTGATCTTTACCTTTTGTTGTCTCTCATGGCTGCTTTTATGAACATTCCAGTATGTGCTGTGGCATTTAGACTGTGTCAGGTTTAATGAATTTAATGCAACCTGAAAACTGTATTGAACCAGAAATTAGATGTACTTAAAATAGTTCAATATTTGCCAACATATTGGTTCAGTGATCCACATGCTTCCTAGACAACTCAGCAACTTCCTGGCTGGGGAGAAATTAGTCCCCAGCCTCCCAAACAAGCTACCTGATGCTCATTTGAAGAGTAAAATGGTAAGTTCTATTTTATCACTTTGAAAGGAAAGAAATGTAGCCTCTCAAATTGAAGAAAAGTTCAACAAAACACTTATTTTGGTAGTAACCTAAAGTTTCACACTTGCCCACTAATCATAGGTGCCCGTACACAGGCATGGCAAGAGCTTCTTATATAGCTACAAAGTGGGCTTTGTGATTCTACAGAGTATTATTCTCTGTCCTTTCAGTAATCAGTTGAAGACAAACAGAAATGCCCACATATAATATCACTTACTTTTGAAAGCAGAGAAAAAAGAAATTAATCTCAGATATGATATGATATGATATGATAAAAACATATTGAAACATCTTTCATCATTTCAGCCCATATTTGATTAACATTTGTCTTTATTTTTTGGCTTTATCCTTTAAAAATATTTTTTTAACAGTCAAATGTATTAACTTTTTGTTTTTAATATAACCCTGGAGTCATTTGACTGAAAATATCCTGAAGCTTGTTATATTTGTCTCATGAAGGTATATCCTCCAAAGCAGAGGAAAAGAAAAACAACTTATAAAGGTGGAGTGAGATACATAAAAACAGAACTCTTCTAAGCCATTACCATATCTATTCATTCTGTTTCCCTAATAATTTTATACCTACTCTAAGAAAACTGTGGCAATATGAGGAAAACTCAATCCTGACTTGTATGTAGATCATTGTTACTTGGCTATTTTAATCATTTTGAAAACTCATTTTACACGTAGCTCTATCTGTGATAGGAAGAGGCCAATTCCCTGATGCTCTGATAAGGAAGTAAAAAATGTATCAAATGCTTGTGTTCTTCATTTTCATGTACCCCTTTCCCTGTAGAAATGAAATGGATATGGGGTTATCTTGTGCTAGAAGCCGTCCCAGAGGGCCATGAAAATGCAGATGGCCAGGATGCCCTCAGAGACCCAGGATGAAGGTATCAAGCTCCCCCTGGAAATCAGGGTCAGCATCATTTGGAACAGTTGCTGAGGTGTACATATTTCAGCCTCACACACAGCACCACGATAACTCCAAACAAGAGCGTTATCAATCAAGCTAGCCAAGGAAAGCTGCTCTGTTTTGAAAGAAGCATATTCAAGTGAGAAATGGCTGGAGCAGTGGGATGATTTAATACTTGTTAGCCAATAAATGTAGCCTTTGCCAGGATAAAACTTTATGATGCAGTGTTGAAAAGCTTAATTACTAAACTGTCTATGTACTTCTTGCTCAGGCAGCACAGGTGACAAATTATATCAGTGGAATAGTATTTTTCACCTTTGGCATTTCTGAAGGTGAGAAGTATGTCTAAAAACATCAAGAAAACAGTAATAGCCCTGGCTGGTGGCACAGTGGATAAGGTGCTGGCCTGCGAACCCAAAGGTCGCTGGTTCCATTCCCCAGCCAGGGCACATAACCAGGTAGCAAGCCAGGTCTCCAGCCAGGTCTGCAGCTGGAAGCAGGGGAAACGCAACCATACATTGATGTTTCTCTCCCTCTCTGCCTTTCTTCCTTCCTCTCTCTCTGGAAATAATGAAGAAAATCTTAAAAAAAAAAAAAGAAAGAAAGAAAGAAAGAAAGAAAGAAAGAAAGAAAGCAGTAATCATAGTAGGCCAAAATGGGGGTAGGGGGGACACTTCATTGAGTCACTAAGTCTTCTGTGCAAAATACCATCATCCCCACCCCCTACCTTCCCATTATCTTGTTAAGTGAAAAAAAGGTCCATTTTACATTTATATGGTATTTTAAATATATGTAAATTTTGTCCTCCCAACACCCTTGTGAAATTAACAGAGCAAAGAATTCTTATTCACATTTGACAAATAATGAAACTGAGGCACAGATATTGGCCAACCTAGGCCACCTAATGAGATGCCAAGATAAGACTCATGCCTCCCGTGACCCATTTTATTTACGTTGCACCATGCTGCTACCAGATGAATGTGGTAAATAAAGCTGAACTGAAATATTAGTGGGAGGAACAGCCAGCACCATGCGACCCTCTTATTGATGGTTCACTTCAGTGAGCTAACACTAATCCTAATGTGATATATACAGGGATCTAATACGGAATAAAGTCTCCATAAGCACTGGCTACATGATTTATATTCCTGTTATTTTCACTTGCAGATTTATTTCCTTCTTTGGGGGGTTTTGCTGTGAGCAATAGCTGAATCATAATGATACTGAACTTTAACCTAACACTAGTTGGTTAGCTACAGGCTGCATTCATCATTCCTGTATTTCTCTTTCTTTATTCGTTTCGTTTCATTCCCTTCTGCTCTGTCATTTTCCTTCCATTTTATTTTTTCTCATGCTTCTTCCCCTCCCCCCCCACCTCTATTCTCAGTAACCTGGAATGTAAGGGCAATCACATTATGATTCACATTTTTTGTCCTATCTTATTTTAATTTTTTTCTGCAGTTTAAAGCAGTTGATTCTGCTTTCTATTCAAGTAGATTGGCTAACCATTAATTTGATTTTTAGAAGTGATGCAAGAATTTTAAAACTGGCTGTACCTTTCAGAGATCTCAATGCCAATAACTGAAAAAGTACATGCGAAGTATAGAGTCAGACTCTTAGGTGGACACGGTGGAATACAACCTGCCATCTCCTCCTAAGGAGGAGGTTGGAATGTCTTATGCCTTCTCAACAGACGGTAATTATAGTTCATGTAAGAGTTAATAGCAGAATCCATGAAAATGCCCACTAAAGTGAAAGACCATCTAGGAGAGTGTTCATTTGCAAGGCATGGAAAAACATAGAATCCTGGAAATCAAAGTTTAGAGGGCTTGGAGACCATTTTAACCATTTTTTAGCCATCAGGGATTTTGAACCCATTTGAGAAGCTTTAGAAAACTATGGGTCTTCTCTTAGAAACAACAATAAAAGTAACTACGCACACATGCATAGTTACATAGAATTTGTGTACCATTTTAGAGCCTGTTTTGTAAGTTTTATTGGATCACAGCCTTGCCCATTCATTTGTGTACTGTCTAGGGCTACTTTTTTACAACAGTAAGGATGAGTGTTTGTGTCAGAGACCATACAGCCTGCAAACCCTTAAACAGTTACCTATATGATGCATTAATTTAAAAAAAAAAAAAAATGCAGACTCTTTTTAGGGGAATACAAATCCTCCTCCAAAACCTATTTTCAGGGGTCTTTGGGCTGCAGATTAAGAACTTCTAAGTCTTGACTCTATGACTTTAGGTAAATACAGGCTTATCTCAGATCCACACATCTGGTCCATTGTTCGTTGATCCTATGCCCCATTGTACATTCTTTAAAACATGAGCCTTGCTTTGAAGTTAAGAACATAGTCTCCAGAATTAAACAGGTCTGTGTTTTATCCAGACTTTTATCTTCATTGTATGACCTTGAGTCAGTTACATAACCTCACAGATTCCTCATCATCTGAAAAATGAGTTAATGGTAGCTACTCATAAGATTGTTGGGAAGCTTAAATATACAGAAAGCCTCCGATGCTGGACACATGGTAAATGCTTAATAAGTAGAAATGATGGTGAAGATGACAAAGGAGAGGAGGAGAAGGGAGAAGGGTATTACAGATTCTCCTGGTGCCTCTGAGACCCGTAGAGAGGCCAGTTTCCTCTGCATTTTCATAAGATGCTTAGGAAAGTTGATGGTAAGATGAGTGTGCATTGACAGCAAACTGTGGGGAAATTCAGAAGCTTAATAGCTCTTGGTTCCTTCAAAGACTTCATGAAACCGAATAATAGTGTCTATTTGAGACCAGCTGTTAGCCACTTTTGTCCTCTTACAGTTGGTAAGTACTTGTTGCTTGCAGAAAAGGTGACTTGTTCTAATGGGGTCCTTGAAAGGAAACCAGTAGACATGGTGTAAAGTAGGAGCATTCTCTGCAATGCACAGTGGTGCTTTCACCAAGTATGTGTGCTGCCTGTAATTGCATACATGGACTGGATTCTCCTGAAGATGGTTTACAGGCAGACCTTGGAGATATTGAGAGTTTGGTTCCAAACAACCACAATGAAGAGAACACCACAATTCAGCAATTTGTAATCTTTCTGCTGATGGAGGGTATCTCCTTCAGCATGTAAAATACACATCTCTGAAGCATAATAAAACAAGGTATGCCTATACTTAAGCTCTGAAACACTGTGAAACCTGGAAGTGAGTTTTTCCATGCTTTTAACGTGTTTGGCTAAGTAGGCAGGTCAATTCCTTATCCTTGGCTTTCATTTTTAAAGGCCCAACTCCTGGTAAGCTCCATGATTCATGGTGTGTTCCAGGCCATCCTGAACTACCACTTTCTAGGCCTGTGATAGAACTGTTTCTTGTGTCTCTGAACCTCAGGATCCTCATTTGTAAAGTGGGGATATTAATTTTACCTACCTTAGGGTTATTCTGAGGGTTATGGAATATACATGGAAAGATTTTAGCTCTATGCTCTATGTATAGAAAGTATTCAATAAATTGTAGCTGTTATTATTACTATTATTAGCAGTAAAACATTATTAGAAGAATTGTCCTTTCTCATAATGACCTCTGCCTTTATAGGTAGCTTTAGACCTGGCCAAGAAACCAAGTTAATAATTGTAAAACTCATCAGGGATGGCATGAAAGTGCCACTGTGAGTTTGGCCTCAGAGTCATCTTTCTTCAGAAATTCTTATAGACTGTAAAGTGAATAAATGAATGAATGCTGTTGTCATGTTCCTGAACATACTTTGCAGAGTACCCTGTTTTCTCTCAGCCAACACAGTCTCCCCACTCTCTTTATAGTACTCACATGTGTACTTAGTCAATATCTCCCTGTCACCAAAACTGCAAGAAACCACAAAAGCAGGGCCTGGCACATAAGAGGTACTTAGCAAAAATCTAATGAATAAATGAATTCAACTAATCAACATTCTAATTCTAATTTCAACAAGTACCAAAGGAAATATTGGTGATACAGAATTATCCCACACAATAAAAATGTACCCACTGCAACAGAAAAGATAATTACAACATTACCTACATTTTCCCTAGGTAGTTCCTATTCAGGTTCAATAGGTGATTTCAGAAAAACACTACTTTATGATGCCTCCCATTATTTGGGAAAACCTCATTGGAAAGTGCGGGCATTTGGGAGACCTGCTCTACCATTTGGAACCACCTAATAAATACTCATGTTCCCTTCTCATTATTTTATCTACTATTTAGAGGTTTTTCTCTATGAAGCCAAAAAGTTGAGTCCAGAAATACATCAGACTATAGAAGCCCAGAGTCTGTTTTACAGTATCCTACCCGAAAAGCTGGAGTCATATACAAGAGTATACTGAAATTTATTAAAACTACAGATAGCTGAATTACCTGGAGAGGGAGGTTAAATATACTTCCATTTAAATAATTGTTAAGTAGAAATCCTTTTTTTACTTCTGCCTTGTTGTCTTTCCAGAATGCATGATTCACTCCTTTTTATTTTAGTGCCTGTGGTATTCAAAGCATATTAAAGTGGAATGAGTCCTGGTCATCCTTGGAATTGGGATTTCATTAGAATGGAGTAAGCACTATGGGACAATGATTTTTGTCTTGTTTCTGCACTTTGGTATCCCTAGTAGTGTTGGCCTGAGGCACCAGGACACTGCCTGGAACAAATTGAATAAATAATTTAAAAACATTCATACCATCAGCAACTAGGAAGCTATCATATGTATTTTTAAAAAATGTTGGAAAAGAAACTGAAAAACAACTTATAAAGTCCAACAATTAAAAACTTTGACTCTTTTTTATGAATAAGTTCTATAAAAAACAAGGATCATGTCTGATTTATCTAAAATGTTTCCCTAAAACTAGCTCAGAGAAGGTCACATAGTAGACCCTGAATAAATTTTTGTTGAACCGTTAAATGATTAAAGGACAAGTTTAAGCAAAAATGAGTACTACATTCCAAAAACCCCAAGAGAAACTATGTGTAGTCAGTGTGTTTGTGTGTGTACAAGTGTGTGCTGGAGTGGGGTAGGGGGAAATGAGGCTTTCCCTCTACAAACAATCAGCATAGCTCCTATGACAATGTGTTCTGCCATTGTGATTTCTCACCTACCGACAATGCGCAATCAGCGTTTATTGTCTCATTTTTATTTTCTTTGTATTCTTTTCATTAGAATTGATTTAAAGGTGGCAAGAGTTAGAATTAGTGAGGGATCCACTTCTATTACACAGTCACCAACCTCAAACTCATACAATATGTTTTAATTAGAACAATAAGCCATGTTTATTTACCCTTTGGGAAAAAAATTAAAATATTTTCTGTAAACCATAAGTTTGTCAGAAAATAAAATGTTAATGATACAGAGATGATTGTAGGGGGAAAATACTGACCAGTGTCACTCAATTCAGAAAAGTTTACCTGGATGAACTAACACATTAGCTAAAAGACTGTGCCTGTAATCAGGAAATCCACTCGGACAATAAACCATATTAATAGTTGCAATGATAATTTTTAGCATTTATTAAAATAATTACAAGGTTTTTATCATTATGTAATAACTGGTAGAATCTTATAGTAAACTCAGAGAAATAAAGACTATTTTAAAGCTATTTTTGAGACTTCCAGTCAAGATGGCAGCACAAGCATACATGGCTCACCTCTTCACAAATCACATCAAAATTACAACAAAAATATAGAACAACCATTATTCAGAACCATCAGAAATTGAGTTGAATGGAAGTCTGACAACTGTGAAATTAAAGACACAACATCCATCAAGACAGATAGAAGGGGTGCAGATGTAAAATGGGTTAGTTCCACACCCATGTGTGCTGGATAAAAATTTGAGAGGGATGGCTCAGGAGCAAGGAATCTCAGTCCCACACCAGGCCTCCTAACCCAGAGTTCCAATGCCAGGAAGAAAAAGTCCCCACGCTTCCAGCTGAGGAAACCAGTGGGGATTGAGTAGTGGCAGCAACTGCTGGAACCCCAAGCAGCTTCTCTTAAAGAACCCACAACAGGACTCACCTACTCAGACTCACTCTCTCTGAGCTCCAGCACCAGGGTAGCAGCTTGAAAGGCACCAGTGGTGTACAGAGAGAACTGAAGTGTCTGGCATCAAGGTGAGCAGAGGCTATTGTCCTTTTTCTTAACTCTTCTCCTCAGAGAGTCAGCAAGCTGATGCCAAATCTGAGACTCTATCAGTCTGGCTAACACTGTTTGACCTGACTTGGAGATCCCCAGAGACCCAACTATGGGCCCACCCAGCTCCTTTTTTATATGAATGGCTGGTCTTGGCTCATGCTTCACAATTTCCTAAATCCTATCAAACAAGCAACAGCTGCCTCAGTGAGCCACAGGCCCGACCCTAGCAGCAACCAGCCTAGATTTACATATTGGCTTCACTTAGGAATCCCCAAGCCCAAAAGAAGTAGCAACCATCTCAGATTGTTTTATAGCTCAAGCATGGTGGCCCTGGGAAAAGCAGGGAGGGTGACCTTGGCCTGTACCACCCAGCAAACCCCAGGGCCAGAGCACCCAGTGGACAGCTACAGACTACATTGAAGTACCACCAATCTGCACCTGCACAGCTGATCCTCCATGAGGGATGGAGGTTTGTGGTAAATAGCCACAGCCAGTCCTTGCAGCTGATTGACCTGGGTTAATCACTCCCATGGATCTGCCAAGGCTCAAATACAAGAGAAGGGTGTACTCAGCCCACAGGAAGGACACACCTTGAGTACCCAGCTTAGGTGGTAGGGGAGGATATGCCGCTGGAACCTGTAGAATGCCTATAACATCAGGCCACATACGAAGACAGAATCATAGCAGCTCTATCTAATACATAGAAACAAATAGGGGGATGCTGCCGAAATGAGGAGACAATAAAACATGAACCAAATGAGAGAACAGATCAAAACTCTAGAATTTAACTAAATTAGGTGGAGATAAGCAATCTATCAGATGCAGAGTTTAAAACACTGGTTATAAAGATGCTCAAAGGTCTTTAGTGAGGACCTCAGCAGCATAAAAAGAAGATTCAGTCAGAAATGAAGGATTCGCTAATTGAAATAAACAACAATTTACAGGAAAACAACAGCAGAGTGGATGAAGCCAAGAATCAAGTCAATTATTTGGAACATAAGGAACCAAAAACCAACCAATCAGAGAAACAAGAAGAAAAAAGAATCCATAAAACAATGAGAACAGTATAAGCAGCACCTGGGAAAACTTCAAGAGGTCCAACATTCACATCATAGGGGTGCCAGAAGGAAAAGAGAAAGAGCAAGAAATTGGAAATCTATTTGAAAAAAATGCTGAAAGAATTTGGTGAAAAAAATAGGCATGCAAGTCCAGGAAGCACAGAGTCCCAAACAAGGTGGATGCAAAGAGCCCACTTCAAGACACATCATAGTTAAAGTGGCAAAGGTTAAAAATAAAGAGAATTAAGAGCAGAAAGAGAAAAGCAAAGGGTTATCTATAGGGGAGTTTCTATAAGACTGACAGCTGACTTCTCAAAAGAAACTTGCAAACTAGAGAGCATTGGCAAGAAATATGCAGAGTCATAAAAGCAGGAACCTATAGCCAAGATTGCTCTACCCAGCAAAGCTATTATTTAGAATATAAGGCCAGATAAAGAGCTTCCCAGACAAGGGAAAAAAAAAAGCTAAAGGAGTTCATCATCACCAAACCATTACTATGTGAAATGTTAAAGAGACTTATTTAGGCAAATGAAGATCAAGACTATGAATGATAAAATGGCAATAAGTGCATATCTATTAACAATTGAGTCTAAAAAACAAACTAAGCAAACAAGAAGAACAGAGACAGACTCATGGACATGGAGAGTGTTCTGATTGCTGTCAGATGGAGGGGTATAGGGGAGTGGGTGAAGAGGTGGGGGGATTAAAAATTACAAATAGGTAGTTACAGAACAGCCACGGCAATGTAGAGTACAGCATAGGAAATGGAGTGGGGATTACCTGGGTGCTGGGTGAAGAGGGGCAAAGGGGGAACAATTGGGACACTGTAATAGCATAATCAATAAATTATAATTTTAAAAAAAGAAAAGAAAAAAGAGACCTCAAATGTGATTCTATCTTTATGCCATGCATTAGAGGTTTTTCTGGGAATTTGACACACAGGGCACACCCCTAACATAATAGCACTTCTTTTTTCTCTAGGTGGAGCCCTGAGCAGCCCGTCTCCCCCAGAGGGCCATGTTTGCATCCCAGGTGCATCATTTTCTTTGATAGACATGGCCTGGCACAACATACTTTCTATCCTTCCGCTTGGGGGCAGAGATAAAGCGTCAGACAGAAGGGACCTCCTAGGGTCACACGTAGCCACTTGCGAGAATGCTTTGTGAGGGAACAAGAACATGGGGCATAACACAACCAATTTTCTAGGCCAAAGTGCTGGGTATTTGATTTGACTCAGGCCCTTTACGTCAGGTCGAAACCACATGCAACCCATGCTTTCTGACCCAGATGAGAGATAACAGTTGTCTTAAATCAAAATGAAACAGGATGGGGTGAACAAACCCACATTAAACAAGCTGAGAACTCCTCTCAGGCACTCTGGGAACCCGAGAGCCTGCTGAGCTGACCAGACCAGAGTTGTTCCTGTGGTTGACTTGTGAGTTGGCTCGGAAGTTTTGCTGCCACTAGGAGAAATCTGAAGGCTGGTTCAGCATAAGCGGCCCCCTGGCTGCATGGAGGGCAGTCAAAGGTGAGTCATAAACAGCACAGAAAAGTAGAGATACACTCTGGATGTCTGAGAAATGCTGCTTTTATCTCCATCTCAAGACGAGTGTCTCATAAGGAACTGAAAGTGGAATTACTCAAACTAAAAACTGCTGACCTCACCAGGACGATTCCTTGCTGACCCAAGTCTGGGAAGTGTCGCTGGTGAAGCCCCAGAAACGAATTTGCTCATTGAGAAAAGAACAAATTAGATACTCTCGGATGTACTCAGTGACATTTTCATAGCATAAGAAGCCAACCCTTCACCTCAGCCAGAGCACTGAAATGCTTGATTCCATGCAGTTGTGGTAGCAAGGCCTGCTATCAAAGGCTAGCTCCAGTACCGCAAGCCAAAGATAAATAACAGAGGAAATCATTGAGACTATGACCTCTTGGTGACCCCCTGGAGCTAAATCTTTACTAGACCTCAGAATATCAATCAGGCCACCAACCCTCCAAGCACAGTATATTTATGAGCAGCATGGAAGCCACTTTGGCCTGGCTCTCCAGAGGCTTGAGAAGAGAAATCCCAAAGGAATTTTTCATTATAGCCCAAAAGCAAGGGCTATATGTTTAGGTAGAGAGACCCCTTCTGAGACATGAGTTCACTCCTGGGACTGTATCAGGGTTACGTAGAAAAAGTATTGGAATGGTATGTCTCTCCTATCCGGTGATGAGATATCAGTATTTGGAAAGTGCAGTCTCTCACTGACTTGCAAACAATGAACTAGCAGGGTCTTACAGGGGTTGCTGCTATGGAGTCCATCAGCAAACAGTATAGGGTATTCACTATATGACCATTCTTGTGCAAACTTCCCAGAGGAGGCTGAACAGAACCAGCCTCACGCTTCTCATGGAGGGAAGTACTGGGCAGATTGAAGCCTGGGTTCCCCGCTGGAGACAGTGCCACAACACATGAAAGCAACTCCTAGTCCTCACTTCCAGTCTCGGAAACCCCTGAGGCATACACAGTAATGCAGGCTGAAAGGAATTACTATCTTACAAGCAAGGCTTGGTCCCTGAAATGTCATTGGAGTGTCCGGCTGAAGACTGAGACAAAGTCGGCTAAATCCTCAAAATGAGAGATGTATAGAGAATCTGGAAGGCAAAACCTGACCCTCAGTCTGATAGATAGGAGATCTTGATCAAAGGAAAAGTTCAAACATATCTAATTTGCATTGCTTAGCTATAAGACTCACCAACGAGTAAAGATCATTTCATAGAGATTATATATGGAGAAATATGTATACACAAAGACTGATTATATACAAGAGGATCAGTTCTTCAGGGTGAAGAAGGGCTCCCCCCTGGTTCCTCCAAGGGCCTCTCAAAGTATGCATATTTAAGCCACAAATTATAAGGACTTCTCAGGTCCTTGCTGCCTGGTTCTGTAATTTCATGACCCTGTTGCAGATTCTCTGCTGATATTCATGACTCTGTCCTTGACCCATAGTGGGACCATCATCCAAATAGAGTATCTAAATCATGTGACCTTTGAGGTCAGGTCCTGGTTTGTTGATGGGTGAGAATGACAACTCAGACTTGGCCAATGTCTCTGTACTTTGCTTTACAAGAATATCTCCAACAGGAACTTTCAGGAGGAAAAAAAACTAATACCAAGACCTTAATTTAGTATATTAATCCTATTTCCATATAGAGCACCTGTTCTCCAGAATTCCGTTGTAAGTACTCTTTTATTCAGAGAGCTGTCAGCTCATATCCATTCCTTGTGAATGTGAAATAAAGGTTTTGTGCATGAAAACATTTTATTCAATCTCATGGTTATCATATATTTTTTTAATTAGTCAAAGAAGTCTGATAGATTTGAATCACTGGATTTTGCATTTTATTGCTTTTTCCCCAAATAGGTTATGCCTCCTTGAGTTTCACTGATCTTTCATCATAGACTCGAACAATTTACAAACTCTAGTAAACATTTATAATTGTCTCCTTAACATCTATGACCTTTCCTTCCAAAGACTTCATGTGGGTTCCTTCCCTTTACCTATTCTCAACCCTTGTGGTCTAGTGGTCCAAGGTGAGCTGATGCCCTGTGCCCTGGGTGGTCGGGGAGCGGGGAAGATAACCCCTAGGCCTGAGTTAATCACTACTTCGCATTGTGTTGGCCACAGCAACTTGTTCAGGGGTAAAGTAAACATGAAATAAACATGTTCTATCATATTGAGGTTCAAACATCTATGAAAAGTACATAATAAAACAAAGGGTCATCCCTAATGCATTTTTTGATCACCACCAACGATTGATACAAACTTCTCTGCTTAAGAACAAATCTTACACCAAAGTTTCTCCTTATAATTATAAGCCCACTTTGCGGGGAAAGGGTGGGTGGGGAGGGGGACAGAGGGGAGCAAAAAAAGGATGCATGTAATACAACAACAATAAAATTAAAAGGAAAAATAAAAAATAAAAATAATAATAACCTTAGACTTAAAAAAAAAAAAATTATAAGCCCATAAAATTTCACTGCCTTCCCAAAATTTTTAAAACCCAAGTTTCTCGGCCCAGGCCCCGGAAGCTCTCATCTTTTCCGAGCGTAGCCTCTGAGCTCCTGATCAAGTCTCTAGAGCCTATAGCTCTCCTTAGTTTATACATTCAGATTCCCTCTCTTCTGCTCACCTCTTCTCATGCCTCCCTTCCATCACTGGTCATATACCCAAAACCAAAATATGGAGGTCTGGGAGGGGGGAGGAAGAGGCAAGGAAGGGGAGCAGTTTAGACAAGAACCTAGTATAAAGAAACCATGGACATGGACAACAGGTGGGGTTGACTTTGGGGGGAATGGGTGAGTGGAGAGGGGGACAGAGGGGAGCAAAAAGGGCATGGATATAATACAACAACAATGATTTTTTTTTTTTTAATATGGAGGTCTGATTGTGTTGCTCCCATGTCTATAATTCGTAAGTTATCTTCTCTTCTTAGTTAGGTTTAGCCTATCTAGCATCATGTTTTCCTCCAGGAATCCAACCACTCCTTGGGTTTGATAGCATTGTGTCTATGTTCCCTATTGGATTTGCGACGGTGTACCTTCAAACATCTACCAGACTGCTGGGGCCTTCACTCCATGAGTTTGTAATTCATTAAAAACGAAGTTATGGTGTATCAGTTTGGCACTCTGGAAGACAGACACTAAGGTCAAATTAGGTGGAGAAGGGGACATGCCTGTCAAGGATGAAGAGTGCATGGAGCAGACATTGATATGGAGACCTTTCAGGCAGTGATGCAGGTCTGACGTCTATGAAAGAAGGGCAGGAAGGAGGAGGACTGGGTTCAAAGAACCACAAAGTGCAAGCTTTAGATTATCTTATGCCGATCATCTGAGAGCATGAGAGCAAGGATAGCCCGTTAGAGCAAGACATGGCTCAGGCAGAAGTGGCCCAGCTCTTGTGCCCCAGTCTGCTCAGCACAACAGGCTGACCACCAGCCAACTACCTTCCTCACAGAAGGTACTTTTAAAGGTGATCTGAGCAGTAGCCATTGTGGGTATTTTTAAAGTGGAAAGTCATTTGGCACATGGTGTATATGTGCATGTGAGTATGCATGTGTGTTTAAGAGGGAGAAGATTCCCTTGAAAATAGGGGTCTGAACTCCAAAACTGTGAAAACCAGAATAGAATCTTTCTGTCTGGGAGACCAAGCCTCACCCCTAATTTCTAGACTGTTTGTCTGGTTGAAAGAGAATAATTTCACAACTTTGTAAAGGAATCAAATTAGAAATGCCAAGAGTACAAAGTATATTCTGGGGCTGCTAGGCATCCAACATGCCATGTTCATCATAAAGGGGGAAAAGGCCTCTGTTTTGGCCACAAATGAGGAGAATTATTTTGGGAGTAGCCCCATCAGTGACCCAGACATGACCATCTGAGTTTCAAATCCCTAAAGAACATGAGAGTGCTTTCCCACTGCTATGTGTTTCTTTCTTCATAGGACTTTTTGCACAGATCTGCCACAAATCCAGCATTCTTCTGAGGGGACCCTGTAGAGGAGCAGGTCATTGTCATTAGAGAAGGTGAGCTTTCCTGGGAAGTTCCTTGCCCACCTATGTCAGGGACCTCACGACTCACAATCATCAAGGTATCATACAGACTCATAAAGAAGCATTCAGAATTCACACTTGGCATTCTACCAGCCCATCTTCTGCCAGTATATTGCCTCATGTAAGAAAGCCCAAGAAATGACCACCATTTTTAGAATCTTATGATGTTGTCTGTGTAATTTCTCTGATGCAAACTGCTGGCTGCTAGGAAGTCAGAGGGAAAGGGGTTCAAAGAAGAGTAATGCATGATGCTAACCCTAAAAGTATGACTGATGGATTCCCTACTCAAGTCACCTGGGAGTAAACTCAGGTCACCCTCTTACTCAAAAGGGAAAATAAACCATTTATAATAAGCAATACTAATTGGACACCTTTGCATAATCTCATTTTGTATTCAGAATACTCTATCAAAAAGGTCTTTTCATACCCTCCTTGGAGACATGAGTATGCCTAGGCTCAGATGCTTTAGCAATTTGCCTAAACTAACCCAGGTAGCAGATGGCTGAGCTGAGACTTGAACTTGGGCCATTCTGGCTCCAGAGCCTGTACCCATAACCACACTTTTCTATTTCTTAATCATGATCAGGGCATGTGGAGGTTTGGGAGAGACTGAAGCATATATATTGAGGGGTCCTCATTAAGAAAAAGAAAAAATATATGTGAAAACAAAATTCAATACAGGGCCGCAGAAGAGAGGTGTCCATGCAAGTGAAAGAGGCTGAAGCTTACACTCATCAGCATCACAGTAAATCCACCTTTTCTTGTGATAATGCTATTATTGCAACGATGTTAATATGAAGAAAAATAATTATTTTTCAAATCCAAATATGTGAAAATCTGGTTGGTTTAGGATTTACCATTTTACCTGGGATAACAAAGTTGTTCTAGGTACTCAGCGAACCCACAAGCCCCTTTCCAACAACCATATAATTTCTTCGCATCTGAGTCAACCTGCTCAAATTCCTTCATGTCATTCTTGCATCTCTCTTAGTGTTAGCTCACTCTCAACTTCTTTTCTTTTTCAACTTCTTAATAATTGTTATAATTATTGTTAACATGACTACATGTGCCAGGCTTTGCTCTCAGCTATTTCTTATTGCCTATTAATTAAAACACCTAGTGCCATTTCCACTTTTCAGATGAGGAAACTGCGGCCCTTGGAAATGAAAGTTTATCTCTAAACTCTGCACATTTAATCATTACACCACAGTGCTTCCAAGAGCCTGGGTAAATCAAACCTTAACACAAGCAGACTCCACAGAGGCCAGACAAAAAACAGCAGTTACAACATCTCAACAAAGTCCCAAATATAAAGCTAGATATTCTGTAAGTCACAGACCTAATACTTAGGTCTGAATCCCCTTTGCAACCTGTGAAGAATGCAAGAACAAAAACACATGACAAGCCAAGTAAGCAATTCTGAGACATTGGTATCTTTAAAACTATATACTTTAGTGACAGAAAATACACTTTTTCTTGGGTTGCAAATTATGAAGCCAAAGAATAAGTTTGGCAGTGCCTGAATTTACATATGCATTATAAGTATTATACTTCTGTAGTCATTATCAAGTGCCCAGAGAACTGTGACACCCCTGGAAACCAGTAGCCAACTAGAAATAGCACCTGAGGGAACTTGGCGGTACAAAATTATCTGATCAAACTAGCTTGGCAGTCTTCCAGGGGCTGAAGCTCCATGAAGAGTACATATCTGACTTATGTTCCTTGAACCTAAATGTTTAAAGGAACCTCATATTTTATCTAGTTCAAGCCCTTCATTTACAGGTGAAGGCAGTGAGACTCGGAGATGCCAGAGGTCACAGAGCTGATGAGCCTCATTCAGTCAACAAAATAATTGAACAGAT
Source organism: Noctilio leporinus (assembly GCA_004026585.1). Taxonomy (NCBI): domain Eukaryota; kingdom Metazoa; phylum Chordata; class Mammalia; order Chiroptera; family Noctilionidae; genus Noctilio; species Noctilio leporinus. The sequence continues at coordinate 98,207 of PVIW01000019.1, forward strand.
TATGGAACTAAGATAGAGGACTTTTCCACTGCACCATGCTGCTCTATGGTTAGGATATATCTACTATTGGCTCAGCATCAGTGATCTTGCATCAAAAAAAAAAAATAATTCTGCCTCCATCATAGACATACAAGCTTTTCACTAGTCTGGGCTCTGCCTACCAGTTGACCATCATCCCCCATAGTTCTGCAGAATGAAGCCTTATTCTTTCTACTTCCCAGGATGTGCTCATTATGTACTGTTGTCTTAGCTTCAGCTGCTGTAACAAAATACCATAAACTGGAGGCTTATAAACAAAAGAAATGTATTTCTCACAGTTCAGGGAACATATCTTCCATACCCTATGGAATAGAGAAAAAGGAAAGAGCTCAATCTTCTTTCAAACTTAGCATTCCAAATGTTGCTTCCTTTCCAGGTTTTAGGCATTGTCAGGAATTGATAAAGCAGCTGTTTCTTCTGAGACTGTCTAACCAAATTCTACCCTACCTTTTTTTCATATCCTCCAGTATGTCCTTCCCTGATTCTAGTTCATGTGTTGGAGCAACCTTTGAAAGTTTTTACATGTACAGCATTTGTCCTTTCCTAAAAATAATAAAGAATGTGTGTTTGGTATATTTGTTTTCCAGTCAGATTTTTAGTCATTTAAAGACTTCTTTTCCACTTTCTTCTAAGCAAAACATAATATCTTTCGTTAAACTTCAAACAATGTTTTTTACTATATGGTTTCCTTTTTTGTTTTATTTATTTTTTATTGAATTTTATTTATTGTTTTATATACATTGTGTAAACCTAAGGTGCACAACACGGGTTTGATTCATTCATATATTGCAATATTACCATTGTAGCATTAGCTAACACCTCTATCACACACATCACATTATTATCATTTCTTTTCTGTAGTAGAAATAATGAAGATCTTGTCTCTTAGCAAGTTCGATGTTTACAATACAGTAGTGTTGTCTATAACCACTGTATTGTGCATTAGCTCTCCAGGACTTATTTATCTACTAGTTTCAAGACTATACGGTTTACTAGAAAACAATTCCCATTTACTATAGCAACAAGGAAAATGAAGTGCTAAGGAATAAACTTAACCAAGGAGGTAAAAAGACATGTACTCAGAAAACTACAGAACACCGAAGAAAGAAATTGAGGAAGGTACAAATAAAGGGAAGCATATACCATGTTCATGGATGGGAAGAATTAACATCATAAAAATTTCCATACTACTCAAAGCAATCTATAGAATTCTTAATGCAATCCCATTAAAATACCAATGACATATTTCACAGATCTAGAAAAAATACTTCAAAAATGTATATGGAGCCAAAACAACCACGAATAGCCACAGCAATCTTGAGAAAGAACAACAAAGTAGGAAGAATCACAATACCACATATCAAGTTATACTAAAAGGCCACTGTAATCAACACAGTATGGTACTGGCATAAAAAATAGACATATAGATCAATGGAAAAAATAGAGAGCCCAGAAATAAACCCAGGACTCTATAGTCAATTAATATTCAACAAAGAGGGAAGGAACATAAAATCGAGTAAAAATAGCCTCTTCAACAAGTGGTATTGGGAGAACTAGACAGGCATGTGCAAAAAAATTAAGCTAGACCACCAACTTACACCATTCACCAGAATAAACTCAAGATGGATAAAGGACTTAAACATAGGCCATGCTACCATGAAAGTCCTAGAGGAAAACATAGGAAGAAAAATTTCAAATGTCTCACACAGAAATATTTTCACTGCTACTTCTCTAAGGGCAAAGGAAATAAAGGAACAAATAAGCAAATGGGACTATAGCAAACTGAAAAGTTTCTGCTCAGCTAAAGAAAACCAGCAAAATTAAAAGGGAACTAACCATATGGGAAAACATTTTTGCCAATGATACCTTAGACAATGGTTTGATCTCCAAAATATATAAATAACTTTTACTACTCAACACCAGGGAGACAGACAGCCCAATTAAAAAAAAAAAAAAAAAATGGGTAAAAGACCTGAACAGACACTTCTCTGAGGAGGACATATGTCTTTCATAGACATATGAAAGAATGCTCAACCTCACTAGCCACCAGAAATGCAAATTAAAACCACAATGAGATACCACCTAACACATGTCAGAATGGCCATCATTACCAAATCGACAAACGACAAGTACTGGCAAGCATGTGGAGAAAAGGGAACTCTGGTGCACTGTTGGTGGGATCGTAGACTGGGGCAGCCACTGTGAAAAACAGTTTGGAATTTCCTCAAAAAACTAAAAGTGGAACTGCCTTTTGACCAGGTAATTCCACTGCTAGGATTACACCCGAAGAACCCTGAAACACCAATTCAAAAGAACCTATGTACCCTACATTCATAGCAGTGCTACTTACAATAGCCAAGCACTGAAAACAGCTTAAGTGCCCATCAGTGGATGAACGAATAAAAAAACTTGGTACATCTACACAATGCAACACTACACAGCGAAAGAAAGAAGAAACTCCTTTCTTTTGCAACAACACAGATAAAACTAGAGAGTGTTATGGTTAGTGAAATAAGTCAGTGAAAGACAAATGCCATATGATCTCACCCAATACAGGACACTAATGAACAAAACAAACAGAGGCATGGAAACAAGGAACAGACTTTCAGTGTGCAGAGGGGAATGGAGAAGGGGAGAAAGAGGCAAAGAACTCATTAGTAAAGGAACTAGCATGGAAGACCCATGGACATGGACAACATGTGGGATTGACTGTGGGAGGAGGGATGGGGAGGCTAGAGAAGGTTAGCTTCACAGTTCCTGATCTTTTGGGAAATTTGTTCATCAAGAAATTATGATGGGAGTTGAGCACAGGCAGGAAAGGTGATTTTTTTTACTTGGGATTCAAGGATTAGGATACTGTTAGATATTTAACACATATTCTCTAGGCCAAAAAATATATAATTTTACTTAAATTCTAGCTTTAATTTCTGTCCCATTCTACACATGTTCTGTGTCATATTTTTATTACTCAAATACCTGGAAAAATTAGCATACCCTACACACAGTTATACACCTGGCTTTTCCCTTCAGAATGTACTCAGCTGGTGACTGCAGATTGAAGTGTAGAAATTGTCCCTACTCAATTTCCACATGTAGAAAATGTTGCACTGGTGAACCATAATTCATTCATCTGGTTTCCATAGATAGACATTTAAACTTTTTCTAAGTAGAACTTTCATAAGTAGCTCTTCACCCATAAGCACACATCCTCAATGCCCATTGAAGTTTAGAAAATATGTTTTGGGTTTAGCAATGAAGGTTACTGGGCATAATGATGGCAAGTAACATATTTCTGTTTGTTTTTTGAATTATCCATTCCTTTGGTTATAATTAAATTATAATTAAAATCCTGTAGATATTGATGGCTTCTACCAAGTTGGAAATGGGATTATTTTCCTCACTCAGATTGAAGCTGGAATCTTTGGGAACCCCTCTTTTTTTTTTTTTCCTTCCAGTCTTTATAACTTCACTTTATTAACTAGATTCAAGGTAAGACCCATCTATGTGATTCTCAACCAATTGTTTTTAACCCACTCCTTGGTCCAAACCAATCTTTCTATATAGACAATAATTTAAATGATTAGGTATATTCTAGGCCACACATTAACACTAAGTAGGAAGTAACCATTAAGTGATAACATTTTTTACTGTTACCAGAGAACTCAGAATTAGAAAATGATTGAAGTGCACAAGGGGACTGTTCAGGGAAACTAGGAAACTAGGGCATCCAGAATATGCTTTAGCTTGAGGGATTCGGGCTTACCAGTAAGAGCGTTACTGACTGCACTTTTCTTTCTATACTTTCTCATGACCCCTGTACCAAGGCGCCCTAGTTCTCTGATGAAGGAATGAGCCTGCCTTTTCTGATATCCAGACATCACAAGCCCCTAATTCTCCCAAGATAAGAGTAATTTATGTAATTACTATGTAATTTGGCAAAATGGTTCCTATCATGAGCTAATGGCCAAGTGTTAGGCCTGGAATTTATTCCCCACCATCACCTTAATTCACCTTGAAATTTTGCATTTATTACTTTTTCTATTATCTCAGTTTGTTCATTGGTAAAAGATAAATGAATACTTACAATCATCAAATAACAATTGCACCTTGTATGGAGAATTCTCAATGAAGGGAGAAGTCACAATTAGCATAGGTACCAGGGCTATACAGTGAATATTAATTATCTCATGTATTTCTTACTATAGCTCCTAGGAAGAAAGCATTATTTACCCTCTGTTTACAACTGTGGAAACAAGTAAGTTGTAAAGTCAGGGTTCAAACTTGACTTTAAAAATGTCCGGGGAACCAAGATGGTGTAGGAGTAAGTGGAGCTACATCAATCTCCTCCCAACATCAAACTGGAATTACAACTTAATTGGGGAGAAATCATCCAGAATAAACAATAGAACACCAATTGGAGAGAAGTCTTATTACCAGGGTCAGAACAGAAGAGCCGACTCATCACAACGTGACTGGTAGAAAGTGCAGAGACGAGAGAGGCCAGCAGGACTCCCACCATGGCAGCTGAAGGGACAGAGAAACATCTGCAGCCAGGGTTCCACCTGAGAAGGGTGGGATCTAAACCCCCAACTGGACTTCCCAGCCTACAGCAACACAGCTGAGAGTAAAACAGCACTCAGCTGTGAAAAGCAAAAAGCCACCAGGTTTCGCTGGCTTGACAGAGAAACTAAGTTCTTAAAGGGACCATTAACAAAAATACAGGGGTACCACCTACCCTGGGCTCCAGCAGTGAAAGGACAGAGTAGACTAGAGAAGCTTGGGGAAAGTTTGGGTCAATGGCTTTAGGGGGAGAGTTGAGGAAGCAGTCCAGTGCTGACCTTCCCACATACAGCCAGCAGACCACTCTTCTCCAAAGGGCAGGAGCCTGAGGGGAAGCCACAGCCCTGCCCATAGGAATTAACCCACCCCACCCAGCAGTGCCTAAACCTGACCTCAGATCACAGGTTGATTGGATTAACAACTAAATTCATCTCCCCACCCTCACCCCCCCTCCAGAGGTGCCTAAAACGGATGCTGATCACAGACTGATTGGATTAACAGCTAGAGACAGACAAAGACAGTGGATCTCTGGTAGTATCCATCTCCAACTGGCTGACTAGGCCCAGACAGACCCAAGCTGACATCTCCAAGCACAGATCCAGGAAGTAAAAAGAGTGCACCTCTACACCACAGGAGGTCACACCACTGAGACAGTAAGTCAAAGCAGACCAACCCAAGAAGCAGAAACAAACAAGAGCCACCTAAAATGGGGAGACAAAGAAATAAGCCCACAGCAAATGGAAAGGAGGAATCCCCAGGAAGAGTGCAAAATGAAATAGAGACAAGCACACTCTCAAACATGGAATTCAAAATAATGATAATAGAGAAGCTCAATGAGCTCAGCGAGTTTAAAGAAAACCACAAACAACTCCAGGGGAACTACAGAGAACTCCAGGAAAGCTATAAGAAACTTACTGAGAACTATACCAGCATTAAAAAGGACACAGAAACCATCAATAAGAGCCAGGAAGAAATGAAGAATACAATTTCTGAGTTGAAGAACACAGTAGAAGGAATCGAAAGCAGGCTAGAGAAAACAGAGGATCAGATCATCAAGCTGGAAGTCAATGTAGAAAAAAATTCCCAGGCAGTGCAACAAAATGAAAAAAAGACTGAAAAAGAATGAAGAGGTTTTAAGAGAGCTGCAGGACAACATGAACTGTAATAAGATCCGTATCATACATAGGGTTACCAGAAGGAGAAGAGGAGCAAGGGATAGAAAACCTGTTTGAAAAATTAATGACAGAAAACTTCCCTAACTTGAGGAGAGAAAATGTCGTGCAAATTCAGGAAGCACAGAGGGTTCCAAGGAAGATTAACCGAAATGGGCCCACTCTAAGATACACCATCATGAAAATTTCAAAGACAAGGAGAGAATCCTAAAAGCAGCAAGAGAGAAACAACTAATAACATACAAAAGGGCTCCCATAAGGTTATCAACTGATTTCTCAACAGAAACACAAGCCAGAAGGGAATGGCAACAAATATTTCAAGCAATGAAAGACAAAGGCCTGCAACCAAGAATACTCTACCCAGCAAGGCTGCCATTCAAAATGGAAGGTGAAATAAGGAGTTTCCCAGACAAAAGAAGTCTAAAAGAATACATTTCTACCAAATCAGCATTGCAAGAGATGCTTTAGGAAGATGAAGAAACAGAGAGACAGACAGAAACACAGGTACAAAGGTAAATGGATTAAATGCACCAATGAAAAGCCATAGGGAAGCTGAATGGATAAGAACCAACTTTAATTTATGAATGCTTTAAAGTGATCTTGTTATAAATAGATTTTACTAACTAAGGTACAATGTTGTATATTACTTGTATCTGTATTACTGCAGGTTAAGTTTTCTTAGATTGGAATCACTTCACAATATGGGAATTATGGGAAAATCAGATTACTTGCAATAACTCAGAAAAATCAAATACAGTTAAGGAAGAAGAAAAGCCTAAGAAAAGATGGGTGTATATTACATAGAAAACATGCTATCTTTCTTGTTCACTGTAATAAAATATGTGCTTATTTGTGGGTTTGTAATATTTAGATTTCGTTAGCAATTTATGTTTGAAATAGCAACCAACCAGTCATGGGTGTGTTGTCAAATCAGTCAATCTTTAGGTTAGAAAAGATGCTGAGAATGAAGATCAATTTGGATGGAGTTGCAAACTAGTAAACTATATGATTCGTGTATATAGACAATATATATTCTCATATAAGTATGTAAATTAGATGAGATTCCTTTCAACTAAATTGTGGAAATATACATTTCCAGTTATGAAGGCCCCCAAACTAGGGATACTTGGGAAAAGGAATTAATGCTATAGTAAACTTTATTATTGAAATGTAAACATACCTAATCTTTACCTCAACAGATTCTTAACCAGTTCAGGGGTTAAGTTTAGGGCCACATAGGAAGTCAACCACAAGTTCAAAAAATAGCTAGAATACTATTCTACAAAATTATGTAAATCCTAGGGATTTTTATTTTTTACCTCAATGTAGTAGACATAATAATTTCTACTCTGGGGACCAGCTGAGCACTGCAAGTGCCATTATTTCTGAAGGCTTCAACTTGCAAAACACATGCAGAGGAAAAACAGAGGGTATTGAAAGAAGTAAGACCTGTGCATAGCCTAAATAAATAAATAAATCTACTGTTTAAGATGGAAAACTCCAAAAAGAATAAGTTGTAGTTCCAGTAGCTTAAAATAAAGTTGAGTTGTATTATTGGAGTAGGGAGGATCTGACTCAAAAACCAAATTCATTTTTTACTATGGGTGTGGCACTATCTCTAGAACAACTTTCACAAAAATGAGTTCTGCAATATACCATTTGTGTTATATATTTCACAAAAATAGCATTCCAGAGTAAAATAAGTATTAAAAAAGAAAAAAATCTGCTTAATTTTGCTATAGCATATCTAAAACACTATCATTTAACATGTAATAATTATGTAAGCTATTGGCATACTTTAAATTTTTTGTATTAACTCTTCAAAATCCAGTATGTACTTTAAATATGTATAAAAATATGTATGGGTATAAATGTATTTTTGCATGTGTTTGGTAATATTGCAATTCATATTACTCAAAAGAGTAATTCTTTAAACAAATGAATTAATGTAGGCATTTTGGAATAATGAAGAGAAAACTTTGTATTAATATGATTTGAGAAGCTGACAGAAAGCAGTAATTAAATGGTGAATTTTCTGGATGTGAAAAGAAAAAAGAAAAAGTACACATTGGTGGTTACAGAATAGACAGGGGGATGTTAAGAAGAACAAAGGAAATAAGCCAAAGAACCTATATGCATGACTCATGGACATGAACTAAGGGGGTTATTGCTGGAGGAAATGGAGTACTGGGTGGAGGGGGACAAAGGGGAGAAAATTAGGACAACTGTAATAGCAAAATAACTAAAATATATCAATTAAAAAAACTGGTCTTTCCACAAGTTAAGTTAGATTTTATTTACTAAGATCCAGAATGTATAGTTCTAAACATTCATCTAGTGTCCAAGGTCCTCTGAGAATGTATGCCTAAGAGACTCTCTCTGACAGGAATTACCATTAATGTCACAGTCAGTCAACAATATTTTTTAACAACCCTTTCCTTTATGTCCTATCAAGAATAATGGCAATAACATATTGCATTCCAGACTCTCAACTTCTCAAAGTATTAGCCATATCTACTGATGCATTTTATTCTCACAGAAATAGTCTGATTCCCCAGAGATGAGGTCAAAGAATTTGCTTGGTCAATTATAAAATTCCTGACTTCCCATCTAGTGAAATTTCTTTTGGGAGGAAGCATGTGTATCTATGCATATGTGATTCAATTACTTTATTGGACATTTTTAGGCAAAAGAATAAGAGTTTCTTGTAACAAATTAAACAGTACAGATCTGTTTTCAAGGTTAATTCCCTTCTTCTTCTTTCCATTCCAGACTATGGACATTCATGGCTTCAAAGATAATATCAGAGACTGACTCATGTAGTAAAAGGGACTTCTTCCAGTATAAGTTTTACAAGTTTGAGCACAGGAATCCATCTGAAATTCTCTCACTAACCTTAGAGGCTATTTCTGCCTCCCGCAGTGATCCCATGCCTGAATCCCACTTCCTGGCTCTAGGCTTCCCAATCTGACCATTTAAAAGAAGGTTCTCGGAATTAATTGGTACTGGCTGAGCTCAGTATGTTCTCAGTTTGTCACCCACTTGGTACAGTCACTGTTCATCCTAGTACATAAAAATTGTGAGCCAAACCCACTCTGCCACCTTAACCAGGCTGCCCATCAACTTCCATTGAGGGTATTTTGTGATCTCCAAGGAAGACTTGATAAGAACTTGAAGTTGGGAGTGAAGTCTCGGTACACACAGTCCTCCAACGTGAATGCAGCACATCTTCTACTAATCCATTCCTGCCATTCTTCTGACAATCTAAGAGTGTCTCCTGGGCTCTGTCCTAGAATTGTTTTACAATCATTTAACTTACACTCACATCACATCAATTTTGACATCATAATGTGATTTGCATTGATTTGAGGCTGCCGTTGGGGTGAGCTCATAACTATATCAAAACCTGTGTTGAGTAAATAAAGATCTGGTTTTGAATGTGGAGAGTGATGGAGGATGGGAAAATCACACACAGAAAGAGACCAGAAACAATACAAGCTCGGTCAGGAAATTTTAGACATCAAACATTTTTTTTTTTTTAACACAAAATACCAAAGGTCACTAGTCTCCCACATCAAATACACAAACAATTTTTTAAACAAATCCATTTCAGTCTGAGCCTTGAAACAAATCTAAAATATGTGATTTTGTAAAGAAAATGCTAGGATCATTTTAAACTTGTTGTTTTTCAAAAACGAAGGATGAACCATTTGGGATGTCAGACAAAGAAGGTGATAAAGAAGTGCACCATTTTCTTCTCTGTCCACATTCAGCACATGGACTTCAACTTATCAACAGGGGTTGATGTCTGATAAATGAATCCTGAAGTGCAAAATGCCAGAATCATACTCATTTGCAGGCTCAGATGCCACCAGGAGGGCAAAGCGGGCTGCAAAGTGTGGCTTTGTACCAGTTTTTTAAGACTCACAGCCCCTTTTACACTCAGTTAAGGCCGACTAGATCACCCTACTTCACCCAAGATGCCCATGACGCAACTTCTGCATTCATCTCAGCAACAGTTCGGCAAGGGAGTGAGATCTGGCCCAAGGTGGGTGGAATCAGCCAGAAAACGTTCCTTCACCATATCATCCTGTCTGAAGAAGGCGGGCGGAGACAGAAGGTTTTAGGGCTGAGTTCCCGCCGACCTTAACCGGAATAACTTGCTTTCTTTCACATCTGCAGCTGTGTCCTCCTCAGGGAGTTGTCCAACTAAATGTGATTTTAAACATCTGTCAGCTAAATCAGAACTCCAAATTTAGCACTCGGGAACATGATGTGGATTTGGGATGCTCGCTGGAGAACACTGGATCCGTAAACCAAGCCCACGTGACACAGTCGGGGGGATGGTGCATTGGTTGGTAATTTCAACCTACAACACATTTAAGTTGTCTGCACATTTATGAATGTTATGTACAGGGGAAGAGTGACCGTTTCCCTGCAGACTGCTTTCTGAATTGCTGCAAGATCGGTAGCCAAAAGGGGAAGTCTTTACATTGGGAACAGGGACTGTATTCTGATCCAATCATTTGCCTGTAATTAAAAAATTAAATCCCACTGGGCTCATTTGGTCTGAATTTCCTGAAACTGTTCTCCGCCTTGCGCTGTCTTTCTGGTCCAGCTATAACTTTGCTCCACGAAGCCACCCAGGAGGAGGAGCTCTGCATAGAGTCGTGAATTCCAGTTACCATGTTTGGAGCCGTCAGATGTGGGACAGTCATCCTTTCCCTCCATTGAATGATGTTTCTGGAGGCCTTCACTCGAAGATTCTCTTTACTCGGGTAGTAATACTCCTGCATGATTGGCGAGGGATCCTTAGTGCCCATGGGGGTTTGTAACTGAGATTATCAGTTCCTGAGATTATGATGTTCTTGAAGGCAGATACAGGGAGGAATGTCCTTGCAATTCGGTAGGGGTTTCCAAAAGATGACTTGACACAGTAAACTAAAACTTGTGGCCCTGGCTGGTGGCTCAGTGGATGGGCACCAGCCTATGAACCTGAAGGTCACTCATTCGATTCCCAGCCAGGGCACATAACCAAGTTGCAAGCCAGGTCTCCAGCCAGGTCCTTAGCTGGAGGCAGGTGAAAGCCAACCATACTGATGTTTCTCTCCCTTTCTTCCTTCCTCCCTGCCCTTCTCTCTGAAAATACTGAATCATATCTGAAAGAAAGAAAGAAAGAAAGAAAGAAAGAAAGAAAGAAAGAAAGAAAGAAAGAAAGAAAGAAAGAAGAAACAAAACTTATGAATTTGCCCTACTTCATTTTCAGTTAGCATAAAAGCTCACCACCTTCAATGTCCATTTTTCCATTAAGCCTTCCCTAGTTCTCAGACAGAGTGAGTTACCCTCTCCCCTGGGCTCCCATGCCAGCCTGTGTGTACCTATCATCTGGTACCTAGTAGTTGGTGTTGTTAGGAAGTATCTTCAAATGCCACTGTGATTTCTGAGGCAGCAAAATGGTGTTTGACTTGTGCTGCACCTTACAATCAGGACAGATTTTCTCCATTTTACACTTGAAGACAAAAGGGACTGGTACTAGTCTGAAAGACATAAGGTTACCCCATCAAGAGGCAAAGAAAGATGGTTCAGGCATGGGGTTGATGGCGATAGGAGAACCCTTACCAGAGTTCCTTGAATAATCCATATAGGGGTCATGCCTGTATGTGGAGAACCCACTGAGCACACATTTCCCTTGCTGGGGCAGTCCACTCAGAGGTACCAAATCCCCGGCGAAGACATCTGGAAGCTAGGACACAAGGAGACCAGTACCATCTAAATGGGATTGTTTGAGCAAATGAGCAAGGAGGGGCTTCTGCCTCAAACTATCTTCTTTCTGGCACCTGAAATTAGAATATTCCTAGAAGGCATGCTAAGTCTTCCCTCTATCCTTCCCACCTCTGGGATAACATACTTACCTTGGGAGCCCACATAAGATAATAGTTAAGACCAAAGACTGTAGCATCAGACAGATCAGGATTCAAACTCTTGTCCATAATTCACTTAGCATATTATCCTGGGGAAATTACTAACCATCTATTACTGAGCTAACTAGTTAAGTAGTCAAAGGGATTAAACAAGACAAGGTGAGTAGAAAGTCTGGCACAGAACACATACTCAGTATCATCAATTTTATCATCATTATTATAATTAGCTTGGACTCTTGTTTGTAAGTGACAAGAATGAACCAAAACTGGCTTAAAAATGCAGGTGTGTCTCACAGAAACTAAGATTGGGAACAGACCTGGGCCTCAGAGAGATACTGTCACCCCTGCCCTTCTCTGACATCTGCTTAACTGTCCTCTCTTGGCTTCTTTTCCTCTCAGGTCCACATAATTGTTGGAGAAAAGCCACTTTCCAACTCCTAAGTTGACATGGTGCAGATTCAGCTACCCCCCTCTTTAAAAGACTAATACAAGTCTTTTTCCTGGTCTTATTTTCACATTTCTGGGGAAGGATCAGATCAATTTATCTTGAACCTGGTGCTAATCCTGCTTATTCAGCTATGGCAGGATTTAGGCACAGATGAGGCAGGGGTCACAGATACACTATGGCCTCCTCCACTTTGGGGCCCACTTCCTTGGGAAGGAGGCTGGCAGAGAGGGAGATCAGTTGGCTGTGCTGGGGGTGGTTAGGGGGGATCACCATGACACAGGCAGATACTGCAAAAGATACCTTTAAAGTACTATGAGGATGAAAATGGGACACCTAGAAATGTGAAAAAAATGTATGTGAAATGTCTGTGTGAAAAAAAAGTATTGCATGTGTGTTATAATCGTAACTATTCACTTATGAAGGTAAAGATTTATAGGGGACACAAAGAAATTATTTTTAGGTTATGGTGATGATTTTTTAATGGCCCTTGATTTATTAACAAAACTTTGTTTAATGTGGAAAGCTCCTACAGGGATTAATCACCCTTGAGCCTTTGCCACCTAACACCTAAGCAAAGATTAGTTGACAACTGGCTGAGAGCCAGGCCCCAGGGGACAGATCCAGGCCTGGAGGAAAGGAGGGAGGGAGCAGGAGAGTGCCAAAAGCACCGTAGGGAAGCTTCTAGTGCCGAAAGGTAGATGGCTACTACTGCCCTCTTTCCCCAGAAAGGCAGCAAAGTTGGCCTAGAATTCTGAAGCCTCCATAGAATTTTCACTGAACATCAGTGAATTTCCAGACTAGGGACAGGGCAGCTACTAGAAAACCCCTTTGGTAATAAAAAGGCATCGGAAACATTGCGAAAGAGCAATGCATGGTTTTCAGGGCAAAGCTGATGCCAACTTCTGAAGGCCCTCCAGACATCTTATAGAAATAGCACACTACTGGCACTCCCGGCCCATTGGCACTCAATCCCCGTTCCCACGCATGGATTCAGTGAGGATAACTCAGGAAGTCTTTCTTTTTTAATCCTCACCCCAGGATATGTTTATTGATTTTTAGAGAGAGAATAGAGAGGAAGGGAAGGGGGGGAGAGAGAGAGAAAGGGAGAGAAACATTGATGCGAGAAAGAAACATCCATTGGCTGTCTACATGCCCAAGAGGGCATCAAATCTGCAAACTAGGTATGTGCTCTGGGGTGACCCCAAAACCTTTTTTGGTGTACAGGATGATGCTTCAATCCACTGAACCACCCAGCCAGGGCAACCCAGGAAATCTTTCCATTTGGGCTCTGGCATCCTGCTTCCATTAATTAGCCTGAATGTCAATGTGCTGCTGCTTCTAGCATTTCCCTCGGGGATTGGTTCAGACAGATGGTCACTGTCATGTTAAAGCCAAAGACTTATGAAGCAACTTTGAGAGCACTGAGGGCTGAATGGAGCTGACTGCCTACCCCAGGGACAGAGCCCTGAGACCCTGGCCCGGGCTCTGAAACCCAGTGTATAAATCACATCCACAGCCGGAGCTGCAGAGTAGAAACAGTGTTTTTGAAGTTGCTCAAGATGGCAGCCCTAAGACATTGCCCAGATGTTTCCTTAAACAATTCTTTCATCTTTAACAAAGCTATATAAGGCCAAAGCTCCAGAAAAAATTCACTGTAACCTAAGGGCTTTGAGTGAGTGTTCAGGGCCCAGGCACTAGGAGATCCGGAGTTTTGGTGTTAGAGACCCTCCCTTCCTTTTTATGCCATGACTATTGTCTTAATCAAAACCCTTAACATTACCCAACCTCATTGGGCAACTTCAGCAGCATTTCTCCATAGCCTCAGGCCTCTGTGTCCTGTGGACTGTGGACCTACAAAGTTATCTATTTAACACAATTACAAAATACATGTAGCCATTCATTCATTAAGGGGGTCAAAAAATTGAGAACCTGCTTTGTGCCCAGTAGTGTGCCAGGAGCTCAATGTAAAATGATGAACGAGACTCATTTCTTCGGAGTCTGGGAAAAGAGATATCTAAACAAGCAATGACAGTGCTGTATAATAAATGCTCATAGGATTAACTGGGCACTTGGCACACCTAAGAGAAACAGAACAGGCTATTGAAGGGTTGGGAAAGGTTTCCTAAAGCAAAGACTAGTTCTACGGGTGAACCAGAAATAAAGGACTTGAGCAGATGAGGATGAGAATAAAAACTGCAGTTATTAGGCCCTTCAGCAATGGCCTCCGGCCCACCACCCATCAGGAAGCCCAGCTAGGAGCTGAATTGGCAGAAGTAGCACAGGTCCAGATGCTCCTGTGGAGAGTTGAATGGTGTGAGGAATTGGACACACATAACTAAAAACAAAGGCTTTCCTTTCTCTGTTAGATTTTATTACAAAATCTAACTTTCTGATTGGCAGCTACCAGAACTGCCTAAACTTTCTGTCAGAACAAGTTAGTCACCTAAAGAGTTTATCAAATATGTGGAGTGCCTACTGTATGTCAGGTAGCTGGGGATATATGATTTAAAAAGAAAAAAAAAAAAGATACCACATGCCCTGGCTGGATGGCTCAATTGGTTGTAGTATCCTGCACATCAAAAAGTTGTGAGTTCAATCCCTGGTCAGGGTGTATACAGGGGGCAACCTATTTCTTTCTCTCTGTATCTATCTCTGTCTTTCTCTCAGTCTGTCTGTCTGTCTATTTCTCTCCACCACCACCCCTTCCTCTCTATCTAAAAGCAATAAACATATCCTTAGGTGAGGGTTTACCAAAAAAGATACCACATGGCAGAGAGAGGAGAGCTGGGATAGGGTCTGGCGTGGAGGAGAGAAGGAAGGGAATAACTTTGGGTCAGGCTAGGTGACCCAACCACTCACTGGTGGCCTAAACTTACCAGCTGATTTTCATCTATTGATTGGTGACTAGCAACTTCATCTCTGCTAGATGAACAGGAATGGATACACTTGGCAGAAGGGTTTCAATGCAACCTAATAGAGCATTTCTTGCCCGTTGTCTCTGACATGCTTCGAATGTGGGATTAATGCTCTGTGGGAAGATGCACCATTGGCAGAGGTTTGTATGCAAGAAAGTTTAGATGACTCACTTAGATTTCTTCCTGGCCTGTGCCTGAGATTTGACAAAGCTTAGCTGAAATATGGAGTGAAGGAATCTTCAAAGAGGCTTCAGAGATTTTAGTTCCATGAGCATCTGCCCCAACACAGAGTTAAGTCACAAGAAAATGTCAAGTACAAAAAATGGATTATTCCAGCCCTGCATGTTTGTGTGTGTTTGTGCATGTATGTGTATGCATGTGGTGTTTGCAGGCAGTGACTTTTGCTGAATGTCAGCTCGCTGTCTCTTCTTACCTTATTCAAAAGCAAAGGGGAGAATGTTAGGAGATGAGGTAAAAAAAAGAAAAAGGTGATGGGATTAAGAAGTACTAATTGGTATTACAACCCAGGCACAAGGTTGTAAGGTAAAGTACAGGGAATATAGTTAACAATACTGTAGCAACTACGTATGGTTCCCGATGGGCACTTAAATTATCAGAGATAATGCTTTGGAACCTATATGAATGTTTATCTTCTGTGCTAATACAAAAGTGTTGAGCGCAAACTGTAATTGAAAGTAAAACTTTAATAAGTAAAGGGGGGATGTTTATTAGGTAGTTACATACCCACCTAATTCATTGTCTGCTCTTTGGAGCCCCTCAGTTATAGAATTTTGGAGCTAAAGGGAGAATGAAAATTAAGTGAGAACCTGTCTATTGGGATGCTTAGCATGTGCTAAGCATAATTTATCAGTGATAACAAAAGTAAAACAATGGTTTCAAATTTCTTATTTTACACATAAGGAAACTGAGGGACATGGACAGTTCAAGTGAATTGTTCAAAGTCATACAGCTGTTCATTCCTTTCTGTGTAAATTCCTGCAAATATCAGTCAGTGTATGCCTTATTCCAGGCATCGTGTGCCGGACACTGGCCAAGCCAAAAGAACTGGAAAGTGGTTATCTGGCTGCCAGTGCAGTGCTCTCCCTTTAAATTCTGGAATTTATATTATAAGTATCCAACTTAGAGGCATCTACCTTCCTATCATCTCTTGAGGTTCTGGAAGAGTGATCTAATTTTGCAATGACAATCTGCATCTTCTCCCTAACATGCAAACATTTTGATCACTGGCAAAATATAGAGGAAATATTTTAACCTCAAAAGATAAATCTGGTGTGAATTTTAGACTTACAGCTTTTATAAGAAATCCACATTGGCAAAATGAAGCAAATTAGACACATTCAAGTGCAGTTTGCTGTATTATTCTATTAGATTATTGTCTGTTTTGTGTAACAAGTGCACAAACTTGTGTGGCTCTTTCACAAAGCAGGTTTTTAGGATGATGGTCTCAGGCTATTGGAGTTTGGGTGAATGAAGTTATCTGTAGCTCATTCCCAGGGCATTTGAAATCGGAGGACACAAATGTGTGGTCCCAGGCCTATCCTGCCTTTGGTTATAGAATTTGGTTTGGCTTGCAGTGTCTTGAGCCACACAAGAGTTATCAAATTTTTGAATTACTTCACAACATGAAAAATCAGGAGGTTGTTATATGAAAAATAAAGGTTATAGCTTGTACAAAATCAGAAGCTTTTGAGACCCTGAGCCAGCCATTCCGTACTCACTGCCAGCGTGAGTTGATTAGGGTTGTGGACAGGGTTAGCCTTTTAAATCAAGGCAGATGCTCACATGGTCCACCTCATGATGTCCTCCGCCTGCTTCAGTCATTTACCCACCAGGCCCTGCTACGTCTCAGGGGTCAAAATCTTTACAAAGCTGTGGAGGCTTCCAACCAATTTTCTCCTGGTGTTGAGTACAAAATGGTTTGGGTGATCAGTGAGGTTACAGGTAAAAAATGATGTATTCATTGTTTTCCCTAACCAAATAATTATTTTCTCCTGTGTTCCAGACGTGTGCTGAGAACGGAAGTGACTGACAGAAATAAGGCTTAACATCTCCAGCAGCTGCCCCCTGGCTAGTGAGGAAGAGAAGCGTATGATTAGAACGATTTATCCAAAGGTTATGGTGAGTCATGGTAGCATAAAGGTGGGAGCGACCAATTCTAGGAAGGGAAATTTAAGGAATTTTATGAGAGCAAATAACTGAACTGAATCATCAGCATCAGCATCTAACAAGGAAAACAGGAAACATTCTAAGGAAATGGAGCAGTTTCATATTGTCAACTGGTAAGCTAGGTATGGTGGTTTCAAAACACGACCCCCGAATTCGGTGCTATTCCTCCCGGGGAGGCTGTGGTCCGTGTTCCTGTTCCTGCCCCCTGTTCCAATGTGGGCAGACTTGTGCGTATTTTAACTAACAGGGTAGGGGGAAAGCAATGCTGTATGACTTCAGACCGTTAGGGCATAAAAGGGAGGGCCCTTGCCCCGGGACTGCCCCTCACATTTGGAGCCCTGAGCCACCGTGGGAGCAGTCTGCTCGGAGGCTGTCGTGCTGAGAGGAAGGCGCGCCACATGTCAAGCGTGCGTGGGTGCTCCGGTCGGCAGTCCTAGCCTGTGAGTCATCACGGCCCAGGCACCAGACATGTGACTAAATCATCTGCCGATGATTCCAAACCCTAGGTGTCACATCACCCCCAGGATTTGAGTCTTCCCAACTGAGGCCCAGGTATTATTGGACCAAATATAAATCACTGGCTGTTCAAATTCCTGATGCATGGGCTGGTTGTTTTAAGCTGCTGGATTTTGATGTAATTTGCTATACCGAAACAATCACCAGAACTACAGATTTTGAAATTGCTAAAAAAGCCGAACAAGACAGGGAAGCAACCTACATATTAGCAACAGCAGGAAACACAGTGCTACCATCCCTAGGGAAAAAAGACAAAGAAAAGAGTTGGTATTCATGATGATTAGGGTCCAGGGTAACCTGGCAGAAATTAGAACCAAGGCAAGCCTTCCAGAAAGAGGGGAGCAATTGAAAAAAGACAGCTGAAGCTGAAGATACTACTCAAGAAACCAGAGAAACACTAGGTTTCTCTCTGCTTCCTGTTCAAATATCCTCTGCTACTGCTTCCCTCTGGCCTAATTCAGCCAGCAGCCTAGAAAGCACAGCCTGCAGATCAGTCCCTTCTAATGTAGAGCAGAGCAGAGCAGCAGAAGGTGAAAAATAAAAAGCAAGAAAGACTCTAAAGAGAACAGTCCCAGAACTACCACGCTAGATATTGAAGAATGAGTAGAAAGCACAGGACAGGTAAGGGAATAAAACTTCAGCAGAGGGATGAAGACACAAGACCATGCTCAGAAAACTTTCAGTAGCTCTCCAAAGTTGGAAGTGGAAAAGAATAAGTAGATCATCTCATCCCCATGGGATGGACAAGAAATATACAACTTAGTGCTGTGGATTGAATATTAACACACTGTTGACCGGTCATGAAAAAATTCGTGTTTTCAAGCCCAAATGTTATTGTCCCATAATGAGTTAACGTGTGTTTGCATTTGCATTTGCTTTTGCTGTAAAACAATGCATTAAAGCCCCCACCCCCTGAAATGTATGTATTGAAATGTAATCCCCAATGTGATGGCATTTAGAAGCGAGGCATTTGGGAGATGGTGAGATCATAAATGTGGAGCCCTCATAAATGCAATGACTACTCTTATAAAAGGGACCCTTCCTGCTATATGAAGACAGAGGAACCATCTGTGAACCAGGAAGCAGCTCTTCACCACACAGTGGATCTGCCAACATCATGACCTTGGTCTTCTCAGCCTCTGAAACTATGAGAAATAAATTTCTGGGCTGATAAGCCACTTAGTGTATAGTATGCTGTTACAGCAGTCCAAAGAGACTCAGACACCGAGAGAGGGTAAGTGCAATGAATTTTTGTCATTTGGAGAGGTATCTGGGTCCCAAAATCTTATTTGGGAGAACCTCCTTTGTACATGTCATGGCAACAGGTAGGGCATTGCCATCCACAATGAAAGCCAAATAGGCTGACTGACCCGCCTCTGTCAGAGCTGCATGATCCCAACTGGGTATCTTTGCCCAGAACTTGGGATCTTGAGTGAATAACACAAAGGAAGAGTTAAAGTTTTATTTACAGGAGCAGTGGTAGCATTTTAGGTCCACTATTATTATCACTGCATGCCAGTGGAAGGCTCTGGACCCTACCAGTCTTGATCTTGGCTCTGTGGTCTGATTCGTGATCTATTTCAACTCCTGCTAATTTTCTAAGTCTGATCCTCCAGACTTCCAGTTAATTCTGGGAACTACCCAATATCTTGCCAACAAATTCCTATCCTGCTCAAGTTAGATAGAATCAGTTTCTGTTGCTTGCAGTCAGACAATATTATCATAAATAATAATTTTTGCTCTTAACTGCTCTTCATATTCAATAACATTTATTTTGAGAACATGAGGTAGATGTTGAAGTGGAAATAAATCCAGACACTAGATACATAAATGTGATGTGGATCTCTCGGAACTCACTAATCATGAAGGGATATCACTTAAGAAGAAAAAAGATTAAACCACTTAAACCATCAGCTAACATTTATTAAGTAATATAATAGCTTCCTATGGGTGCTGTAAAAATAAAATTAAATAAATAAATAGTGCCATAAACTTAGTGGCTTAAAACAACACTAATGTGTTGTCTTAGAACTCAAGAGGTCAGATATCTGAAATAGGTCTCACTGGTCTATCATCATGTTGTCAGTAGGACTGTTTCTTTCTTGGGGCTCTAGGTGAAAATCTAGCTGCCTTTTGCAGTTTCTAGAAGCTACCTGCATTCCTTGCCTAATGGCCCCTTCCACTTACAAAGTCAGCAAGGGTAGGTTGCATCTTCTCACATCTCATCACTCAGACAATGACTCTCTGCCTCCCCCTTCCACATTTAAAGAACTCTTGTGATTATATTGGACCCACACATGTAACTAGGGTTCTTATTTTAATGTCACCTGATTAGCAATATTAATTTCATCTGCAACTTTAATTCCTCCTTGTCACGTAACATAATATACTCTTAGGCTCCAGGGATTAAGACATAAACATCTTTGGGGAGCCAGAAATACACAAAGCCCACTACAAGTACTTATTGTGATGGTCAATTTTACAGATCAACTTGACTGTGCTAAAGGATGCCCAAAGAGTTGGCAAAACATTATTTTTCTGGGTATGACTATGAAGATGTTTCTGGAAATAAAGATCACCCTCACTCATATAGATGGACATCTTCCAATCCGTTGACAACCTGAATAGAATAAAAGAGTAAATTTGCTCTCTTTGCTTGAGCTGAGACATTCACATTCTCCTGCCCTCTGACATGGGTGGTTCTCGGGTTCTCAGATTCAGACCAGGATTTACATTATCAGGTCTTTGGACCTCAACTGAATTATACCACTGCCTTTCTTGGTTCTCCAACTTGCGGATGGCGGATTGTGAGACTTCTTAGCCTCCATAACTATGTGAGTCAATTCCTTTAATAAATCCTAAATAATTAATTTCCTGTAATAAATACATTTGTTTCTATTAAAATTTCTATAAAAATATATAAATGTATGAATTTGAAATCCTATTTGTTCTGTTCCTCTGGAGAACCCTAATACTCTTGTCAGGTACCAGATTTTAATAATTTTCCTAGTGATACTTTCCAGGGCTATGCAGTGGGCTTTGTGTCCATGGCCCCAGGTATTAATAAAAAGTGTTTTGTAGGCCATTGTTCTCTCTGCATGTATTTCCCTCAGTGGCTGCAGGGAAAGGAGGATGATTAAAGTAAGACTGGGCCCTGGCAGTCATGGCATGGTTCAGTTGGTAGGATGTTGTCCCCCAAAGCAAAAGGTCACCAGTTCAATTCCAGGTCAGGGCATATATCTGAGTTGCTGGTTCAGTCCCCACTCAGGGTGCATATGAAAGGCAACAAATAGATGTTTCTCTCTCACACTGATGTTTCTCTCCTTCTCTTTCTCCCTCCCTTCCCCTCTCTAAAATAAATAAATAAATAAAATCTTTAGAAAAAAATGAAGGGATAAGATTGAGGTATTCTTACATCCTTCCCCCAAACCATCTCAATCTCAACACAATCTGCAACAAAGCAACACAAATATAGTTATTTGGGTCAATTGCTTATCATTTTTGTCTAGTTACCATAGAGTAAAATAAGAGTTGTCCAAAACAGGCCTGGCTGGTGGCTCAGTGAATTGGTGCCAGCCTGTGAACCCAAAGGTCACTGCTTCAATTCCCAAGTCAGGGTACATAACCAGGTTGCAAGCCAGGTTGCAAGCCTGGTCTCCAGCCAGGTCCTTAGCTGGAGGCAGGTGAAAGGTAACCATACATTGATGTTTCTCTCCCTTTCTTCCTCCCTCCCTGCCCTTCTCTCTGAAAACTAATAAATAAAATCTTAAAAAATAATAAAATAGAGTTGGCCAAAACACATGTCAGATTAGCTTGTGTTAACTTTATTTGATTACAATGGTAACCTCCATTCTGTACACTAACCTTCATGGCTGGTTACACGTATAAAATGGTTGTCTGCTCACAACTTTAAAACATCAGAGAGCACACTGGGTATTGGAGGCTTGGTAAATTACCCAGTGCCTGACCTCCTGCTTTAAGGAATGGTTTACACTGTCATTGCTATTTTAGAGAATCTATCTATATTCCCACTCTCTTTGCTTCTAACACCCAAATCCTGAGAGGAATGAGGGTGGAGGGGGAGGCAGAAGGGGGAAAATGGGATTTATTAAAAAAAAAAAAAAAGATAAACTCTGTTATTTTACCTACATTATACTCTGGACACATTAAAAGAAAAAGAAAAACACCACCCTCAATTCAGAGCAATTGCTGCAAATCATATGTCCCTGGTTGTATGGCATTATTCCTGGTGGGAAAGCCAGAGTAGTGAAAGATGAGTTTTAGCATGTCTTATGTGTTTATTTATGATACAGCACATCATCAAACAACACTTCACAGGCTCTAAGCTAGCAAACTGGAGGGCTTTGAAGAGAAATAATGAGCTGAGAGGTTCATGACGTGCTATTAAAAAGTTTGTGATGTAGGCCCTGGCTGGAGACTCAGTGGATAAGGCACTGGCCTGTAAAACCAAAGGTTGTTAGTTTGATTCCCCAACCAGGGCACATAACCAGGTTGCAAGCCAGGTCCTTAGCTGGAGGCAGGTGAAAGGCAACCACACATTGATGTCTCTCTCCCTCTCTACCTCTCTCCCTACCCCTCTCTCTAAAAATAATAAATAAAATCTTTAAAAAAACTTTGGGGGGAATGGGTGGGTGGGGAGGGGGCCAGAGGGGAGCAAAAAGGGGATGGATGTAATACAACAACAATAATTTTTTTTAAAAAAGATGAAAAAAATCTTTAAAAAAAAAAAAAGTTTTTTGATTGGATTTGGAAAATCAGATCAGTCTCCAAGGAAAGAGACCATTTCTGAGCCATTGCACTTGGAATATTTTTGAACCCCAGAGCAGATATTTATGGGAAAGAAGAGTTGTTCTTGTCTCAAATCCAGGTTCTGGCTCTGATGTACAGAGGGGGAAGCTACTTTGCACTGCAGACCTGAAGTCCTGGAATAGCCATGATGTCACCTTTTTCTAGTGATCGGCTACCACAGCACAGAGGCACACTATTAGCTCTGCGATGTTTTAGCATAATTCTCCCACATGTGGGTTGCAATTCCAGCCAAAACAAAGTCGGCAGGGGATTTTACAGCCCCTGAATCACTCAAGGTGCTGCAGGCTTAGTGAGAATGGGAAGATCAGATCACGACACATAATTATAAGGGGAAAAGGCAAAAGAGAAAGAAAAGGCATCTGGACAGTGGGATTTGGAGATGTGTCACCTGTGATTTCCAAATCAAGCCTTTGCTCTTCCAATCAGTGATTTGACGCTCCAGGTGTTCACCTTTGAGATTTTCAGTGCATTTCTGGCATATGTGATGAAGAAAGCACCCTGTTCTGGGTGGTAAACCATGGAATTCCTGTCACTGAATTAGAAAGGAGACATTTTAGGATATGAGGTCATAAAAGGGGAGTATTTGAAAAGGAGAAAAAAATTACACACACAATAACATAGGGAAACACAGGATGAATTTGCGGTGAAGCCATTTTCCCATTTCAGATGGCACTTTAACACTGTAAATCCCAGAGTCCTCACACACACACACAGCAGGAAAGGGTGGCTCTGCAGCTGCCACCACCATAAAGTCAGGCAGGGCCATATGCTGAAGGAGGAAACCCTGGGTCAGTTTGAGCTCTTCAGCTCACAGGGCATGATCCCCAAACCCTTCACTTGAAATCATTCTGTGACTCATTCCCTTCTTCCTGTCAGCAATATAATCACATAAATGCATAACTCGCTCTTGCTCAGAAGCTCTTTCAAATTGAACGAACAATAACAGGGCAGAACAATCACACCATGAAAGATGATTTGTGATCATTAGGGGAAGCTAAGGGGGCTGGGCAAAATGTTAGGTGAGTCAAAGCAATGACGGTTGTTTCTTCTTCAGCTTTCTTCACAAGAGTCGCATGGATAATGGTACATTTTCAAGCCTGCTCCAGCCAAACTCCGAAATGTGCAAATACTTGTTTCATACGGGTAAAGCTGTTCTTTTTGTTTTGTTTTGTTTTCTTTCTCTCACCGTGGGAAAATGAACTTATTTTCAGTCACCCCTGACATCTGACCACTCAACCGATCACGAGGACACTGCGGTAAACCACACAGCTCAACTTGAAATTATCTCTTTTAGGCACGGTTCCTGTACTTTGGATGGCACTGGCCCGACTACCCGGCTTTAGCTCTCCTCTGACAGAGTTGCATTTTCGCTTTCCTCCAGCTACTCAAAGCGAAAGGTCTTGCTCTAAAAACGCTTTCAACTGGGCCTATCCTCAAAATAAGCTGAATGCAAAAACTGACACCAGTTTTCCCAGCCAAAGCTCCCAAAGTGGCCCATGTATACGTTGTGTCCTTGTAAAAGGGTGGGGAAGCATGAAAACTTTAAACATCCTGGAAAAGAAACAAGCCAAAAAAAAAGGCAACTAGCCTGATTAATATCAGAATGATCCAGCAGAGTTTATACATATTCCTTCTGTTTCAATCATCTTGTTTTTCGTAGCTGTTTTACACCTCCAGGATCCTGCCATCTGCCCACTTTAAAGAAACGCAGTGAAGCATTCCAAAAACAATGGCTGGAAGGAAATAATTGAATAATCCCAAGAGAGATTGACTTTCCTGTGCCCTCCCAGTTACTGCTTCGGTCCCTGGAGCAACTAGAGTATGGGGTAGCCCGGAGGTGCCTGCTGCAGGGGGCTTCGCCTCCTGACCCTCGCCCCTCTCATGCCGTCAGGCTAAAGAGAGAGTGTGGTGTACAGATCTGGCTGTCCTCTGGGCTGAGATAGGAGGAGGGGAGGATGACTCCCTGGGCTGTTCTGTCCTACTCAGATCTGGAGTGTGTCACGTAAGCGTAGGTCAGCATCCACTGGGCAAGAAGGCAAGGCGGAAGCATGGGGACCCCAGACCAGGCCCAGTTCCCCCGCACTCTCTTTCTGCCCAAAACAAGTTAAGAAGCCCGAAGAGCAGGGAGAGGCAGGAAAAAAAGCAGTCTTTCCATTTTGCTCATAAAAGCTGGGGAAATCTCAAGCTTAGCAAAGGCTCGATCAGGCCTGGGGGTGGGCCACGGAGCAGGCTGAAATTCAGCTGGCCGGCCAAACACAGCTGCTGGCTACTCACACGTCCCAGAGGGATTTTTCCTCAACCCCTGACTTAGACGGTATGGTGGATGGGTATTGTGCATGTAGCTGCCTAGGGTGATTGGAGAAACAAAATGACTTTCAATTATGGAGCAGATCAGGTGGAGACAGAGAATGCAGAAAAGGTTTTCTTTCCAACAGCAAAATAAGGTGTCAGTGACAGGGCTGCTGGCCTTGCAGAGAGATTATTACTTCAAAGGAACATTCAGGCTTGGTTACCTGCCTTCCCACCGCAGTTCATAGACGGGTAAAAGTATTACGTGAATTGTAGTTTTCTTGTATATTAACACCTCGATGCCTGGATTTTGGGGAGCAAGGATTGCCAAGTTAATGTTCAGCAGGCAGGAAGAAGGAATAGAACTCAGGCTTTGCCTTGGGGGCCATGCAAGAAATGTTTACAAAGGAGTATCATTCCATTGACAGTCCAAAGTCACCGGACTGTGCGTGCTCAAAATGGAGCTCAAGACTCCCAAATCCCAGCATATGATTATTTGTCCTTTGAGGAAAACAATGAAAATAAAATGGATTACCAAAGGGTTTAGCTGCAGGCCAAAAGGTTGAGAAAGCAATCCCACTCCCGGACAGTGGGATATTCTTTAATTAGGCTGATGTTGAATGCCCCAGTGAAAATGTTATCAACGTGGAACTATCATTTGCACACAGTAGGTAGGTCCATTTGTGATTCCTCACCATGCAAGTTAAGTTAAAATTTAGTGAGTATCCCTGTGTTCCTGGAACTGTGCATGGTATTTCCACACCACCCCCACCCCCAAATTATATGATTTAACCATCCCGAGAACCTGGTGGGTCATATAATATCATCACTATTTTCCTAATGAAACTTAACCTGATTAAAATCCTATTTGATGGGTAAATGGTAGAACAAGGATTCAAATCTAGATGTCTTAACTCCCATCTTTAAGAACCACTCAATAGCCTCATATATATATATATATATACATACATATATATATATATATATATATATGTGTGTGTGTGTGTGTGTGTGTGTGTGTGTGTGTGTGTTTGTCTATTTTCCAATTATAGTTTACATTCAGTATTATTCTGTATTAGTTTCAGAGGTATGGCATAGTAGTTAGAAAATCTTGTACTCTCCAGAGTAGTTCCCAACTGACATGTTTTCTTTTTTCTAAGATTTTATTTATTTATTTTTAGAGGAAGAGGAAGGGAGGGGAAAAGAGAGGGAAAGAAACACCAATGTGAGAGAGAAAAGTTGATGGGCTACCCGAGTACATGCCCTGACTGGAGACAAACCCACAACCTAGAACCCGCAACCCTGAGCTTTCAGGACTACAGTCAACCAACTAAGCCACCCCTCAGGGCTCAACTGTCTTTCTTCAATAGCATCTTATTTTTATACCTAGACTGACTGTTATAAGGTGTAAATTTATGGATGAGAAAAATTATAAGCTGAAATAGACATTTCTTCAAATTACCTACTTGCAATGTTTTGCCTAGATATGAAGATAGTGGGTGGGGTTGGTGGTGAAATCTTATCGTGCCTCTTAATGAACTAGTACGTACACTTATAAATAAACTCTCTGTAAGGCAAACATTATATAACCTGATTAAAATCTGGTCTGGTATTTGAAATGCATTTCACTATTCAGATGTAAAATAGCTTGGGCATTATAACAGGAAAAAGAGTTGGAAATTTAAAGAAACAGGTGATTCATTCAGCGCTAAGTACACCTTGACAAAGCAGGAAGATGGAAATTAATTTAGTTAGCATCTTAGTTAGAGAAGTTGCATGCTGACCTCTCCTAAAACAGAGGAAAAAGACATGGTATTATTGTTGTTTTTTCTCTTTTTCACCTTTCTTTCTTTCTTTTTTAAAAACATGTTATTCATTATTTTTAGAGAGAGGGGAAGGGAGGGAGGAAAAAGGAAGAGAAATATCAATATATGGTTGCCTTTCACCTGGCTCCAGCTAAGGACCTGGCTGGAGACCTGGCTTGGCACCTGGTTATATGCCCTGACTAGGAATTGAAACCAGCAACACTTGTGTTTGCAGGCCGGTGCTCAATTCACTGAACCACATCAGCCAGGACAAAAGAAGTAAAAAATACTAGAAATAAAAATGAATAGCACCTGCCCTCCAGGGTCTCCAGGTCCAGAAATGATGGCAGACAAGGAAACAAAGCATGATGCTAGATGGAAAAATGGAAATACATACATACATATGGCACAAAAACCAGTGCAGAAGAGGAAATGATTGCCGAGAAAGAGAGAGAGAGAGAGAGAGAGAGAGAGAGAGAGAGAGAGAGAGACAGGAAAAACTGGAAAGAGGGACAATTTGAGCTGGAATTTAAAGACTTTGACCAAGTGGGTAATGGAAGAAAAAAGAAAAGTCTGCACAAAGGCACAGAGGAGGAAATGAGGTTACAGTTGGGGCCTAGAAGGAACCTGATATTGCTGGGGTTGCGGGGGAGGCTTAGTGTGGAGAGATGAACCTGTGTGGTGGAAGGAGGCCAAGCTTGGAGGTGGCCATGAGTTGTGAAAAGCAGATTGTCATTTCCAAAAAGTTACTTTTGTGGTGGTGTCAAGAATGAATGGTTAGTCATCTGATCAACAAAAATGAAAAGCTGGTTGTTTCAAAAAAGTAATTAGACAAACTCTTGGCATGATTCATTTTTTTAAGAGGCAGAAATAAACAGCACTAGATATGAAAAGGAACATTGAAACAGAAAAAATAAATATTAAAAAATCATAAGAGAATCACATGAACAACTTTAGGCCAATATATTTGAAACCTTAGCTATAGTAGGTAATTTTTAGAAAGCATAAGTTACAAAAGTTAACTGAAGAAGAAATTGACACTGGATAACCAGTAAAAGGCAGGGGGCGAGGGGAGGGGTGGGGGATGGCAGATTAACTCAATAGTTTTAAATATACCACAAATAATACTTGCTCCAGAAGGCTTTGTGGGCATTCCCCCGCACCCCCCCCCCAAAAAAAAAAAAACTCAAGGAAGAAATAATAACCACTAATAAATAACTATTATAGAGAATAGAAAATAGAAGAAACTCCCAGCATATTTTATAAAACCATTATAACCCTAATTCAAAGCCAGACAAGGAGAATACCAGAATCAATCTCACAAAAGGACCAAGATGCAAAATTACTACATAAATATTAGCAAGAAATCCAAAGTGAGTGTGTATATAAATATCTATATCTTTTATGGCACACAGGAATTGTTTAACATTAGAAAATCAATCATGTAATTTATCACACTGACATATTATAATAGATAACGGAAAACATTCAGTAAAATTCTGTTCATAATTTTTTTTTTTAATTTTGCCGAATAGCTTGAATCATAGCTCCATGACTTGTTTGTTATCAAATTTAACTCAGGTAAAAAACAATCTAAGCTTTGTATAACAAAGAGGGGGAAAGGAAACAGAAGAGAAAAGGGAATGGAGACAAAGAGAAGGAGTCTCTGTGGCAAGTCCAGGTTCAAGACCCAGACATCTAAGAAAAGCTCTAACGGTAGAGACTGAGGAGGGGGAGATTCCAGCCAAATTAAGAGGAAACACTGACAGAAGCGGGTGATTGACTGGGTGTGTGTGGGAGAAGGGTGGTAATGAGAAAAGTGGAGTCTATTACTGATTCCCAGCTTTCTGGACTAGGTGGTTCTGCAGATGGTAATTCAATTAATCAAAATAGAAAATGTGGTTTGAAGGTTTACCTGAAATTAGCAAGACTCTCTTGCATGAGAGGGAATTAACTATTTAGGAGAGCCGAGTATCAGCTTTTGCTGCTGCAAAATTTCAGTTAATATCAGGAGGGAGAGAGAGACAGACAGAACTATTGGCTTTTGAAGCCTAAACTGGGCCTGTCAGAGTTGCCACTTGAATAAATGTTTACTGAATTAGCCCAAAGCTACCAGCAGTTTACACAGTATATAAATAAATAAGGGGCTAAGGCTTTTGGAAACCCAGAAGTATAGTAACCAAGAAAAAACAAAGGTCATATTGGAACTACATAGTAAACCCAGAGTTAAGAAGCACCTAAAGACAGTAATGTTAGTGATAAAAATATTTTTTTTAACATTGAAATCAAAGCAGAGAGGGAAAGATGTTTCCATCTTCTTAAACTTTGCTTTATCGTATACTTTGTTACATTTTTATAAATAGTTGTTGCATTTTGGATCCCAGCTTAAGCTGCATTTACAACCAATGTAATTTTTGTAGAAAATAACAAAAGATAATACTTTGGTCCTTGATGACGGCATGCTGGCTATTGCCAAAATTGCCTTTTTCATCCCCCTTTATTTCTCTAATTTGCCATCTCAACTTGATAATATCCATGTATGTTTCACTCATTATGCTGTGGCTTGGATAGATATCAAAATCTGTAAAAACAAGCCAAACCAAATCATCATTTTACTATGTATATGCAAAATGTCAAGGAAGTTAGTGACTAAATATTTCTACCCAGCCCAGAAAAAGAATCGACAAAACCATAGCAATGGGAAGGCCGCTTCCAAAGCAATAGGATCCGCCTGAAAGCAGCAGTGGAAGCTGCCAGAAAGGTTCGTCAATAACCAGACCAGTGTTCCCCAAGATGGTTGAGAATGATGACAACTTCGTTCGGCTTTAAGGAAACTCATCCAGGTGGGAGCTGGGGAGAAAGTGCTGAAAAAGAATGAGCAGCCCATCTAGAGTTTGGGTCATTGTTGCATAGCTAACTGGTGCTTCAACTTTCACCTTTGGGACACCAGACTACAGATGGCATTACCCAGGAACCAAACCCAGATCAGCAGGAGAATGAACTAGAACCTTTTGCCAGGAGCAGTCTTCTGATCTGATCCAAGTGGCAAGATCCACAGCAGGACAAAGGAACTTTTGAAAGGGACTTGAAAAGAGTTCAGTTACTCTGCGGTTAACCCATCAAAGACGTCTTCCTGTAACCCAGAGGACAGCAGGCCTCGACATGTGCAGGCCATTTGGAAAACAGATTCATATGGAGTAGATCAAACATTTCAGGAGAGCCCCTGGCCTTGCAAATATAAAACCTTATGAAAATCATTAAGCAATTCATTGATATTTATTTGCCTACACTGAGCTTGAGCAAGGCAAGCAGGGAGATGAGGATGAGGATCACTGACCCAGTTTCAGAGGCCCCAGTTCAGGAAAGAAGGATTCCCTTACATGCCTGATTTTTAAGAGCATTTTAAGAAGACATCCTACCACATAGCTGGCAGGGGAGGGCTCTCTTGGCTCCCTTGAACTGTGTATTAGGTTAACAACCACCTCAAGCTTCTTAGAAACCTAGAAATCCCCAGGCAGCTAGAGGAATTCCACAGGACTAAGAAAACCCTTGCAATCTCAGAGTTTTCGGCAGAAAAAAATATTTCCAAACATCTTCCTTCCTCACTCCATGGCATGTTGTGTAACCCACTCCCAGCCTCATAAAACATGGTGGCTCCACAACATGCCCAATAATCCGCTCTGCCTTGTGAGCCAAAACTCTTCCATGGCTCCGGGCCAGCGAACCAGGAAATGAACAAGGAGCAAGTTCATATTTGTCACCAGGTACAAGCGTTCCTTCTAAACCAAAGTAACCCTACTGTCTGACGCAGGGGACTTGGCTTGCTTTAAAGCTTAAGGAACGGGTTCCTGAAGATTCATCGACTTCCTAGCCTCAACTTCCCTTTTACGCAGAAGCAAAGTTCCCACCAGTGGAGAGGGGCTCATCAGAATGTCATGATTCTCACACTTCAGACTTTCAAATCTAGCCATGTGGGGCGGGGGGTGGGGGTGCTGGTGGCAAATGCACAGCTTCTGAGGCTCCTAGCAACTGAGTTCATCTTCTCCCAGCACAGTACAGAGGTCGAAAATCTGTCCTCAAACGTTCAACACATGTGCTCTGAAATTCATTAACTTCCAAAATTAAAAAAAAACAAATTTTAAAGATCCAGCCTCGCTTCTTCAACAAAGCACATCCTCAAGGAGTGTTGGTTGACTGATGAATTTGTTAGCTAATAAATACAAGAAATACAGTTTGTTTCATACCACATGGCAGTTGAAGTTGCTGGGAAGACATTTGTCGCCAGTTTGTCATTATGAGTTTTAGAAGATGAGTTAGTTATCTAACCCTACCTGTCAGGAAAACAACTTTCCTCACAAAGCCTTCCCTATAGTCTCCCTGTTGGCATTTTTCAGGAAAACATCTGTCATTTGGCTTTGAATTGTTAAATTTTTTTCATCTCCTCAACCTCATGGTTCCCAAAGGGGAAAATCCTGTTTCATATTTGTTTACTTAAATTTGGGAGGGTAACCCCCTCAGGATCCAACATAGATTCTTGCTCAAAGCACGTACTCAATGACTGTTTGTTGACTGATGAATTTGTTTGTTGATAGATATCAGAAATGCAGTCTGGTTTATGCTACATAGCAACTAAAGTTGCAACACACCGAAAAGCATCATTCTCTGCACCTTTTTTATAGCCTGTATGTGCAAGAAATATTGTCTTAGATCTTTGCATTGGTTTTAAGTTAGCTTTGGACACCAATATTTAAGAGGAAATAATGTGTTTTATGCAGTAAAATAAGATAGCAAGTATATAAATATTATCACCACAAACATTGCAACACTGCAGACATTTTCTATTGATTGACAGAGCTGTTGGTTAATTTCTGACCGGCCATGACAGCAATTTCTACAATAGGTAGAGGAATTTTAGTTATGGTAGATGCTTTGTAGATAAATTAGCTGGGCTTTTCAGAGTATAAGATCTATTTTTGATGGTTTTTGTATTAAAGAAGGAAGGGAAGAAAGGAGGGAGGGAGGAAGGGAAAGGGGGAGACAGAGAGGAGGAAGGAAGGAAGGAAGGAAGGAAGGAAGGAAGGAAGGAAGGAAGGAAAGAAAGAAAGGAAAGAAAGAAAGAAAGAAAGAAAGAAAAAGAAAAGAAAGAAAGAGAGAGAGAGGAAGAAAGGAGAGGAAGGAAGCAAGGAGGGAAGGAAGGAAAGAACTGAGGGAGGGAGGAAGGGAGGAAGGGAGAAAGGGAAAGAAAAGATGAAAGACAAAGAACAAAAGAAACGTCTTCGTTTAAGTATCCACATACATGACTTAACCACTTGTTAACTACTAACATATTTGTATACATAGCAAGTATATCAACATAAAAAAGTGGGCGGGGGGGGGAAGAATTCTGACCTTAGAAATGTAATTTGAGCACTTTTCCCTCATAAAACATTATCAGTGAGCACTTTGCCCAACTCCATGTTACTTTCAGAATGAGCCTAAGAAAATCTCATTTTGGGAGTCACCCTCAATGTTAGGACTTTTAAGTAGCACTCTGCTCCAGATGGGGATGTTCTTCCTAAAGAAGCCTGGGAGATGGGTATTTACAGAAGCTTGAGCTGCTCATAATGGGGACAAAAGCCTCCCTCATGGCTTGAATTGACTGCTTGTGTTCGAGGCTGCAAACATCCTCCCATTTATCACTGTGCTGAGGCTGGGACAACCTTTTTTATTTGCAGAGGACTGTTGTATGGGAGATGCTTCATCCCTATTGTATTGGTCGAATAAATGAATTTTCATATCAGCCCTATAAAATTATAGCATAATGCATTTCCTGGAAGGGGAACTTGAAATGGGAAGTTAAGTGCCTGGGCTTTTGGTGAAGGGCTCACTTGTACCCCCCTGACCAGCATCCTGAGGGAAGGCAGCCATTTATCTGGGTGCCCCCTCCTCTTTTTGTCCAGAGGGCAACTTTCAGGGATATTCCTTCTTTTTGCGGCTAGGTTAAAAAGAAAAATTCTTTCTATCCCTTGAAGACTATCCAAAAAGAAAGCTAAACTATTAAGGCCTATGTCATAGTGTTTCCCATGATCCTTTTTTTTTTTTAAATCAGGAAATAGCTACGTAGGCTTTCAAAAAGTCAGCTCAGAGCTCTACTTCTTCTGCCTTTATTAAGACTTCGTAGACTTGGAAAGTCATTTCTATGCCAAGGACTGTGCTAGCCATATCTATAAGCTGCCAGGCCCACCACCTCTTTCTTAAAGGCACCAAGGCCTTTTCTTCTCCAGAACTTTGTGGCACAATTAAGCAAAAGCCAGCCATTTTCAAATAATTTTATACTACAGTTTCCATAAAATATTTTAGAAACCTTGCCATATCTAGTTAACTAATATAATACAGGTGTTCAGAAGCGAGGATTACATAAACACACTACTTAAAGATCAAAAATTTCTAAAGAAGTAGTAGTTACTTCAAGATTAAAAAAATTCTAAGGATGCCAATAAATACTGATCAGAGACTATCAAAAACTTATTACCCATAATTTCTTCATTAAGTAAGTGGGCTATATTAACATACAATGTAGCCCATGGTGATACAAGAGCTCAAATCCCAAAGTAAGTTTTAGTAAAATTCATTACAATAGGATTCTACCTGTGCAATACTTTCACAACATAAAGAGAAAAATAGTGTCATTGATAATATATTTGTCCATATTGATCATGTTTACAATCTACACATTGACAAAAAGTATATATCGATGGAAAATACTGAGGAAAAAAAATTGTAGGCTAATTACTTTATGGACTAGTATAAATTGACTCTTCCATATTGTTAATCTTGCAATTGAGATGATACTATTATCTAGGAAGCTGCCATTCATTTGAATTGAGTAAGATGTTACATATAAATCACACACCACAATGTCTGACATGTGAGCTTCATGTTCTGTTTTAGTAGTCCACAGCAGTCAGTGATAAAACCGAGGCCACCCCAAGATTCTAATAATAGAACTAGTCATGCTCGTCTGTTTTGAGTACTACTCTTCGTGTGACCATGCTTACCATCAGTAAAATTTATATGGGATCTGTGTGAGGGATGGATTTATTTCTATGTCAAACACAATAAAACAACCATTATCAAATATGTCCTCAGTAAAGTCTAACCCATCTACAATTTTCATCTTGAATGCCATCTCCTCTGTTACCTCTTCTCTGATTACTCCTCCAAGCAAATGTTTTCACTCTTTCTTGAATACCCCCCAAAAATTTGGCTTTTACCCCTCTGAGGATACTTTCCCTGCTCTTCATGTTAGGTTGCTATCTCTTGGCCTTATCTCCTGTTGGATTTGAAATCCTTTAAGAGCAGAGATCCATCTTATCTCCACATTTCTTATAAGCAGATCAGAAGGCGTAAGGCTTAGAAGTTCAATAAATATGTGTTGAGTTGTAGTGAATTGTGCCCCACCCTGGGTACCAGGCCCTGAGCCAACTGGAGGGCAGAACACAATAGGGTCTTGTATTCCCTGCTGTGTGCACCCACAAACATATACTAAACACCTGGAAACGTGGGGGCACTTAACTGCTTGGCAAATACTTTCCCTCCCAGGGTGTCCTCCCTTTTGAAGAGGCTCCTCTGACAGCCAGCCTGTTGCTGACTCGATGGGGCCCTCCCCGGAACAGCACATAGCCAAGTTCACTGTCCCAGGAGCCAAGAAAAGAGAAGGGTTCAAGTAGGAGAGCATCAATGCCAAGAATGTGCTCTCAGACTTATAACTAGAGGGAAGCAGGGCACACGGCAAGGGAAAAAACGATGTGGAATTGGCACTGAAGCCTCCTCCCCCTTCTGCCCTCTTTTCCTTCTCATTCCTCCTAAATTTCTCTCCTGCACCCCATCCTCCCATGCCACTTGGGCCTGGGAGCTCAGGAAATTCAACCCTAATACCCAGGGAGAGGTCCCTCTCCCATGTCCTTTGTGGGACACCCTCACAGATGCTATGGCAGTGGGGCTGGCTGCTCTGTAGTAAACACAAGTGACACTGATCCATTTCCAGAAACTTCAGTGGAAAGCAGATTCACCCCAAACCCTCGGGCACTTCCAGATGCTGAAGGGATTGTTATTATCATTGTTATTATTATTTACAAAGTCCACATTATTATTTTTTTTATGTTCATAAAGGAGGAAGATAGAGTAAGCATAAGCATGTAGCTTCCAGAATTCATCTTCAGGTTCTGCGTCCTTCACTGGGATGATATAACCAGTTGGAGCCTGGTTGGGCAGCACAGCAATGGACCCAAATTTAGCGCCTAATAATACGGGACACTTGGTTTGATGTGAACTTCAGATAAACAACGAAAATGTTTTAGTATCAATACGTCCGAATAGTACAGGGTGGGACATCCTTATGCTGCAATAATATACATTGCTTATCTGAAATTCAAATTGAACTGGTTATCCTGTATTTGATCAGGGAACCCTCAGCCCAGAGAGAGTTAGGACAGCAAAGAGATTTTCACAACAAAGCGTCTTTCAGAGCCCTGGCTGAAAAGCTTTGGAAGACATTTCAGTTCAGGCCCCACATTTTCCCTAGAGTGTGAGCTCAGTGTCATAGAAAAACAATCGGGAGAATGAACATTCAGTGAGCATTCCGCCCCTTCCTTGCCCTCAGCGGCCTGTGGCAAACGGCTCCCCTCAACCAGCTGGGGAGGAAAAAAGCTTCTCTTTGAAGATGGCTCTCCCCTCCCCTTTTCCAGATTGGATTGTTTCTGGGATTCGCTGGAGAGCTGCTTTTGCTAATTGCTTGCAGACTCCAATCGCACTAGGCCTGCTGACCGCGGAGGTGGCGTGCAGGGGCTGGGCCGCAAAGAGTGGGGGGATTGCAGTCAGGCAGGCCCTGTCTGAACTCTGGTTCTGCCAATGGCACACCGGGTAAGTGGCTTACCTTCTCTGGACTCCAGTGAGAGTGGCCTGAAATTAGAGCATCTACAGTGCTCGTCACAGCGTGATAGGTAGTAGGTGCTCCTTTCATGTTAACCATTGTTATTATTGTTGTGTCTCTTTGCCATGTTGCACATGACAGTGATACCTGGAATAGAGTTCCCTCAAGCCTGAGACTTGGAAATGCTGGAACACAGGTTGTCAAAGACAGTTAAGCACTTGTATACCATCTGGGGTAATTTAATTAAAACTTGACCCGAACCCTGGCTGGTGGCCCAGTGCATAAGGTGCCAGCCTGGGAACCCAAAGGTCACTGGTTCGATTCCCCAGCCAGGGCACATAACCAGGTTGCAAGCCAGATCTCCAGCCAGGTCTGTAGCTGGAGGCAGGTGAAAGGCAACCATACATTGATGTTTCTCTCCCTCTCTGCCTCTCTCCCTGCCCCTCTGTCTGAAAATAATAAATAAAATCTTAAAGAAAAAAAAACAAAAAAAACTTGATCCTACCGCTTTCCCTAAGGGCCCTGCCCCATTCAGTCTTGCAGCAGCCAGCAGATGGACCACCTCTGAAGTCAATGATCAGATCACCAAATAAGCATAAATCACATCACTGCAAAAATGTATGGAGTCAAGTCTACTTTAAGAAATAGGAATAAAAGGGAGAAAAGAAAAAGGAAAGGAATGGAGCAAGAGTGGCCTGGAGGGAAAGGAAGGGAGAAGGAGGGGAGTACAGAGAGAGAGAATGCAGTTTTGGGTTTTACTGTTATAAGCCACCTCTCTGTGGACATGGGTATGGGGTCATCTGCTTGGGGCAGCTACGGTCGCTATCCTTCCCTCAGATTCTCTGGTGGTTCAGGCTCAGTTGAGGCGCAGGTGACCCAGCCCTACACCAACCAGATTATTGTAACCCCCAGCCACCGAGCTGGACACGTGACACAAGTCCAGTTAATCCATCTCTTGGAGAGCTCGTCCCAGGTCCTGGCCTGAGTGATTAAAAGAAGTGTGAACTTTTCCCTCCTAGTCTTTGAAACTAAGAGAAAATGAAGGTGTAGAGCCCCTTCAGACCTCTTACAACCGTGGAGATTCTGTTGAAGAGGTTAGAGCTTACAAAGGATAAGGTTGGTGGAAGAACCAAATCAGTATAGAAGAAACCCAGCCACTGAGAGAGTAAGGGGGTAAAAATCCTGTGACATCCTGCAAGCCCTTATATCCTTCCTTGAGCTGCTTACAGGCAGGTCCAAATACAACCTATTTGTTGTTTAATTCTGTTTGAGACAAGCTTTCTGTTACTTGCAGACACAGCCACAGCCAGACTCCTAGTCCATCTTGGTCTGCCAGTGCTTGATTTAGGAATCTTCCCATTTGTAGCTACTAAGGTTCTTCTCAACCTGCTTATTTGCCAGTGGGCAAGGATTTCCGCCGTAAGCCCATACAAACTCTGACACTGCCTATCCCCAGAGGTATCACCCTAGGATGACACACAGGAAGGCTAAAATTGTCATTGGCAGGTTGCCAACCCAGGGTGTGTCTGGCACCGTGCTAAGTAAGAATTTTATTCCACCAAATTCTCCAGCAACCTCATTTTACAGATGATACATATTGAGGCAAGTGAGGCTCAGAGGGTCTATTAGGTGTCAGCAGAGTTGTTTTTCCAGAGGCTTCTCTCCTTGGCCTGTGGGTGGCCATCTTCCTTTGGTGTCTTTACATGGTCTTTGCTTTATATCTGTGTTCTAATCAAGAACACCAATCTCAGTGAATTAGGGCCCATCTGCATAGCTACATTTTACCTTTGTTACAGTTTTAAAAGCCCTGTCTCCAAATACAGTCACATTCTGAGAAACTAGGAGTTAGAATATCAACATATGAATTTGGGTGGGTGGGACAGATATAATTCAGCAAACAGGACGGTTAGGTAACTTAGCCCAGATCATACAACTGGATATACGGAGCAGCTAAGATTCACACTCAGGTCTCTGCGCCTCTAAAGTCTACCATGCCTTAAATCTCACGCCTTCCCATTTTTTTCAGCTCAGCCAGGCCCTCCATTCACTACCACTAGAGCTTGCAGTGATGAGTGATAAAATATGAATACAAAATCTGTCCTCCAGTGCCTGATCCAGTAGGAAAAAGAGAGGAAGGTAAAAACTAGTAAGCATTCAATAAATATTAAGTCCCTTCTCTTCATTCTAATGTATGAGAAGTGAGTTAAGAAAGTTATAAAGAAAACACTGTATGGTTTACAAAGGAAGGAGTGTTTGGCAATCCCCGTGACTGGGGTTGGGGACAGCAGGTGGAGAAAAGGAGGTAGGGTCAGAAACGGCTTCAGGGAACAGATAAGAGTTAACAAATAAAAAATAACTTATTGGGGTACATAAGAATTAAACTGTCAGAATGTGAATTCTACCTCTACCACCTACTGGTTATGTGATCTTGGGCAAAGCATTTAGCCTCAACTTCCTCTTCTTGAAAATGGAGATAATAATATTTATGTAGATGGCACAGATTCCTCATGAGGAGTCAATGGAATCATCTCCAGGAGTATTAGAACAGTGCTGGCACATAACAGCTGCTTAATAAATGCTACCTCTTACTATTTGGGATATTTCCAAGAATAGGTAAGATTTACATTAACAGAAAAAGAAATGTATAACTGAAGAGGATAAATAATTAAAGTTACAGTGAAGCGGGCCTTAAATGTGTAAATGATGACTTGGGACTTGCTCTTTAAAGGCCAAGGAACTATGGAAGGCTTGCACAGGGGCCATGATACTGCTACTGGTAAATATACGCTGTGAAAAGATTGCTCTCACCAACTTGTGTAAATGGACAGGAGGGGGAAAGGACATGCCCAGAAGACTGATAAAACAGATAAAAAGTCATATGAGCTTGAAGTGGGAGGCCGAGGGCACACAATGGGGTCAGGGAAACAGGGAGAGGAGAAACTGCAAAGATCAAATATACAAACTTGGCAACCAACTGGTTATCTCCAGTCAGGAAGAAGAAAAAGACACAGTTTCAACATGAAATTATTGGTTGTTGCCTATAGCAGTCCTCATCCCCCCTATTTTGTTTGAATACTCACCCTCCTCTAAGTGGCCGCTGCTTCAAAGGAAATGGGCGCACTTACCCTCAGCCCTGAAAGTGAGTACTGACTTGTCTAAGATACCCAGGTGGCTCCATTTTCTTGCCAGGGATTGAAATAAGCATTAACATATGGCAAAATTTGGGGCAAAAGGAGTGAAAAAACCCAAACGACCATCAACCACAGAATGGATAAATAAACTGTGGTATAGCCATACAACAGAGTATTATTCAATAATAAAAATTACGAAATACTGATTCATGATATAATATGGGTAAACCTCAAAACATTATGCTAAGTGAAAGAAGCCAGACAAAAAAGACCACATAGTACATAAGCCTTTTTATACAAAATGTTCAGAAATGGCAAATTCATTAAAACAAAAAGTAAATTAGTGCTTGTCAGGCTAGGTAGGAAAGGGAAATGAATGCAGAGTTTCTTTGGGAGCAATGAAAATGTTTCAAGATTGATTGTGATGATTGATGGCTATATAATTCTGTGAATGTACTAAAAACCATTAAATTGTATACTTTAGATAGGTGAATTATACACAGTTTGCATATTATAGCTCAATAAAGCTGTTATTAAATATTATTTTAAAAACAAAAGGAAGATTGTTAGGGAGACTTCTGGAAAGGTTTCGTCACTCTTAAAAAGAAACATAAAATAGAGGTGGCTTCTCTTTTGGAAGCTGATATATCTGAATATGATCACTGGAGTTGTTACAGAAACCTAGCTTCTCTGACAGGAGCCAACAGAAGCCACAACTGACCCACAGAGCAGGCAAGAGCTGATAAAGGCACCTAGAATTCTCATTGCTTAAGATAATACATTTCATGATTGTTTAGGCCAATTGAGTTGGGTCTTCTGTCACTTGTAGTCACAACATTCTAACTGATCAAGTTCCATTAACAAAAATGTTTAGATCAGGAGAAGGTTTGTTTTTTCAGAGGGACTATATGTTTGCATTTATTTAAAAGTAGTAAGTGTATTCCAACTAAAAGCTGAGTGTAGTTTAGGGTGGGGAGAAAGGGATGAATGGATTGATTGAAGAGCTACATGCTCAGACCTGAAGGATGAAGCCCACGGGAGAGCAGAGAAGGCAGAGCTGCCAGGACCCCCACACTGAGCAGGGGGAGAGGAAGAGAAATTAGGGAAGGAGACCAAGAAAAAGTTTGTGGACGAGGACATGGAGAAATTGGAAAATGTTGCAAATGTCATATGAACAAAGACAGTTTTTCAAGAAGACAGTGATTGAAGTTTAGGTCAACTTTTACAAAATACCATGAGGTAATAACAGAGAAAATATGGTTAGAGAGGTAACTAACCATAGGAGGCCATTATAGGAAAATTATTTGTTTTTCAAAAAAAGGAATTTTAGTGGACCGATGGTGATCAAGGCCAGATTTTAGAAGATATGAACTTGATGGACAGTGAGTCAATGCAGCAGTTTAGGAACCACCCTATAGAAGTTTGGTTGTTGTGAAAAGCATCACTGTTCACCAATGTCTGGTTCTGTATTCCATTCTGACATGTGAAAGATGGTATGTCTCACAGAGTTCTCACATTTGAGAAGAGCAGGTGATGGATTTTTAGTGAAATGTGAAGTTAGCGGGTCAGTGGACTGGGGCAATGGAAAACCTATGCCTAATTTTCCATCTCTCTCTGACACAGTGGTCATGGAAGAGACCTGGTCACATAGGTGACAAAAACAAAGATGGAAGCCCCTTATTGCTGAGTCCCTATCTAAGAGGATTACTATTCTCAAAGAGGTTCACCTGGTATTCTGTGGCCACTGCATGAAGAAGAAATAATTCTTGTCAAGCCACTGAGATATAGGGGTTATATGTTCTCATAACCTTGTCTTATCCCTCCTAATAGATAGTGAACTAAGAAAGTAGCAAAAGAGAAAAGTCAAAGAAAGGTTATATATATTTTTTTCTTTTTTTCTTTTTTTTATAGTTTTAGGACATGTGAGACCCACACATGCTTGTTAGGAAAGTGAAAAAATTTAGTAGAGAGGAAGAACCTGAGGAAAATAAAGAAAACATCTTCCTAAAGAAAGCAGAAAATACGGCAATGCACAAACTCAGAGGTGGGTCTCTGCTCTTCTTCCAAGAGAGATTACATGTCTAAACCCACAATGATTACCCACCAGTTTGAGTTGGAAGTGGAAGTTGAAAGAGTCTACCTTCATCAGCCTATGCACTTGACTTCTGAGACAGGAAAGCAGAGGTTGGAACTTGGAATCCTTGTAATGGAGCAATTTCAAGGGATGATGAGTGTCTATGACTGAAATAGCCATGCCTGCAATGATTGCCTTTGTGTATTAGTTCCTGGCCACTGTCCATGAAGGATGACTGGCAAGGACTGCTACAGATCACATTTCATTCTTTTTTGTAGGCATTTCTTAAACAGATTTATCATTATTTATAAAGTAAATTCAGTCATGCCCAGAAAGGGTTAAAACTGGTTTTTCTAAGTTCTAGCCCAGTCCTCCACCCCCACCATTTCCCCAAGTCCTTTAATGAAATTAGTTATTCCATTGACAAGCCAGTGCTGGTACCCTCATAGAACAACACATGCTGTGCTCTCTCTGGGAGTGCACTTGTGATGAACTTTGAGCCACACATCTGCTGCAGAGAAGGAGCTCTTATTCCCAAATGGCTGACATTAGCTGAAGATTCTGGGTTCATCTCTACTGTGGCATATTTGTATTAGATGGGGGGCTGAAGAATAGATTCCATTACTATGTCTATATTTCATTACATTACACCCTCAACTATTGTTCTTTTCATCAGCTTGATGTTATTCTAAGACTCTGTTCCTGCAATGTGAATATTTGGATTAAAACCAGTGTCCATACTCATTATCCTCAAGCCAAGTTCATTTCTGGTCTAAAGAATGTCACCACGCCAAGCTTTTTTGATTAAAAGTGGTTGGTGAACATCTTGTGTAAAAGCCCAGATAGTAAATACTTTAAGCTTTAAGGGACATACAATCTCTGTTGCAACTATTCAATTCTGTCATTGTAGCACCAAAGACAGCCAGAGAGAATAGCTAAATGTATGAACACAATTGTGTTCCAATAAAACTTTATTTATAAAAACAAAAATAAAAATAAAAACAGGCAGTGAGTTGGATTTGGCAGTTGAGCTGTAGTTTGCAACCCTGGACTAAAGTATGAATTAGTAAAAAGACTTCAGGTCAACTGAGAGACAAAAACCAGTATCTTTTCATGTTCATATTTTCATCTCCTGAAAGAAAAAATTCACTAAAACATTTTGTTGAACATTTTATGTATGTATGTATGTATGTATTGCAGACAAAAGAATGGCATTTCCTCCTTCTAATAAAATGCCTATTAAATGTTGAGATTCTTCTCCCTCAACAAAAACAACAACAACAAAAAAAGATGAGGATAACGGTAGAATTTAATTTAGAAAAGAGAATTATGAGGTTAAAAATTGGAAAGTGAAAGTATCACTTATATGCACACAGTATCTCCTTTAGAAACTGATTACACAGACATTAAGTTGATTATAAGAAAAGTACAGTAAAAACAAATTTGTTAACCTTCCTTTCAGAGGTCAAAGGTTAAATTCATACCCTCTAAGATGGTTCTGTTAAATCACTCCCAAGCTGCCTGGTGACATATTTTCAAAAAATATTTCTCTTCAACTTTATCAAGTGTTCTTTGTGTTCTGGAAACATGATTTGAAGTCCCAGCTGGAACTAAAACCACATGAGTCTTAGATAGTTGAAATTCTTCTTCAACTATCGCCAGAGGCACATGGTTAGTTGGGATAGATGTTCATTGTAAGGATTAATACCTCAGAGTCTAGTGTTTATCAAATACTGAAATTAACATTTTTATACTGGATAACCAAGAATTGTATGAATCGTGCATAAATAAAGAGCTGGAATTGTCCACTTTGATGTCCTTGACATTCAGCTAAAGAAACATGTCTTAAATTGCAATATCCATCAATGGTTGTTCCCAGTTTCTTTACCTCTAAGCAATGTCCAAAACAGAACCCCAACACTTTCAAAATTAGGAAAACTTTATGCACAAATTCATCCAACCAAAAAGCACTTTTTTAAAAACAAAGCAAATTTTTCTGTCTCTTTAATTGTAAACTCATACAACAATGGTTCACAAAATTCATTTCATGGCAAAATTTTGTTAGTACATAATAAGGTAAAAGAAAATTAAGTGCATTTTATTTAAAGGATCTACCTTTAGTCTCTCTATTTTTATGTTAAATTATCAAATTTAATTAATTTAAATTGATAATTGGTTAGTAAAACAATGTTAGCAACCTTATATGGGTCCCCAGTTGTTCTAAACTACAACTTCTATGGACTCAGTTGTGCGCCCCACAACTCATATGTTGAATACCTAACCCCCATTGGGATGGTATTTAAAGCTGTTATTTGGGAGATAACTAGAGTTAAATGATACCATGAGGGTGGGACCCTTGTGATGAAGAAGAGAGAGAGATTCCTCTCTCTCCACAATGAAGACACAAAATGATGGCCATCTGCCAACCAGGAAGAAGACCTTTACCAGGAATTAAATTAGCTGGTACCTTGATCTTCAACGTTCCAGTCTTCAGAATTGTGAGAAATAAACGTCTATTGTCTGAGCCACCCAGTCAATGGTATTTCATTATGTCAGCCCATTTAATGAGTAGGGAACTGAGACGACAGCAGAATGTTACTGAAACTTTAATTTCTAACATTTTCCAGCTGGATAATGAGTAACAAACCTGAATGTTCTTCTCTACGAACTTCAGGGGGTACGTCATTGCTGGCTGACCCATAAGAACACAGAATGTAAAAACTAAGCTGATAATGTTTTACCTTTTGAGGACATGTGGGTACACTCAGAAAGGTGTCATTGACATAGTAGGAAGCAGGTGTTGGGATACTTGATTTGTTGGATGAACAAAATGAGAATTGATTTTTCTAACTATAAAAAAGATAAAAATTAAACCCAAATGTTCTCAAAGATGCCATTTCACCCATATACCAGACATTTCCTATTGTAGCACGAAGCCAACTAATGACAATTTAGTAATTGAAAGTTCCAGTAAGATACCTATCAGATATCCAAGGCTTGGCTTCTTAATCTATAAATGAGGACAATAATATGTCCAATCTCATGGGAATAGTTGTGAATTAGAGATAATGCATGGAACATACTAATTTAGTTGTTGGCATAAAATAAGTGTTCAATAAATGTTTTGTGCTATTATTTGGATCATAGGTTTTTTTAAAAGACTCCCAAAAGGCTGATTTTAGTTATGGAATTACTTTCTCAAATTTTGAAGCTGAGGAAATAGAAAATAAAATTGCCTAAATCATTACCAATGAAAGCCACATAAGTGGTGGGAAGACTTCCACCTGAGACTATTGCTTTGCATGGGAGGGGTAGGGGCTAATCATCACAAAGGATGAATTTTTAATGGTATATTTTTCTATTGAGAAGTAGAGAGCTAGATGGGACCTTGTCCTCCAAATCTTCTCCTGCTAGCAAGCTACCACCAATGAGGGCCAGATAAGGATATCTGGCAAAGAAAGACTTGATTACCCTCTGAAACTTTGGCCCCCATCTTTTGATTAGCGAGGCTCACACCTGTGTCCTTGTGAGAATTTATTTTGCCGGGTAAGGAGGACTACAGGCCCACCTCTCTTCAAATGTCTACCAAACAAGAGATAGCCTGGTGTTTATAGTTTCCACCACACAGATCACCAAGAGAGATGCAATGCAGAATACAGCTAAAAGGCTGAGAATTCCCATGTAGAAATCAAGCATTTACATTTTTTTCCTTAGTACATGAAAACTCCACTTAGCCCACTATGACTGCAAAACTTCTTTCTTGGGGATGAGTGAGC
This sequence comes from Noctilio leporinus, assembly GCA_004026585.1. Lineage (NCBI taxonomy): Eukaryota > Metazoa > Chordata > Mammalia > Chiroptera > Noctilionidae > Noctilio > Noctilio leporinus. Next base: position 142,781 of record PVIW01000019.1, read on the forward strand.
AATGAGTTGAGGCAAAGGAGAATCTTAAGTTTCCTTTAAAGTATATTTATTTCACTTTGGTATGAGGGTAGGAAGCACAGACCTGTGTGAAAACTGTTGAAAGCAAACACTCTCCCAGGGGGAAAAAAAAAAAAAAAAAAAGACATTAACATATGCATAAAACATTGTAGTAACTTGGGGGAGTAAACAGATCTCCTCCAGCCCATTCATGAAATCCAATTAAGAACCTTTGCCTCATTGATATTTTAAACACACAGGCATTGAACACTGAGTGTCCAGCACTGTGGTAGGCACTTTCATATCTGTATTTTTGTCCTTAGATCTCAAAACATTCTTTCCTTGCAGACACTATTGTCCCCATTTTATAGTTAGGAAACTAAAGCTAAGAAATGTTTAATGACCTGCCCTGTTCTAGGTTTCAATAGTTCTGCCATATACTACCTGTACAACCTTGAGTCAGATCAGTTGCTCTTACACGCATACTTAGTTTTCTACTCTATAAAATTGGGTTAAAATACAGTCATATGCCACTTAACACTGGGGATACATTTTGACAAATGCAGCATTTGGTGATTTTGTCTTTGTGTGAACACTACCAAGTGCACTTACAAAAACCCTAGATGATACAGCCTCCTACTGTAATTGTATGTGTTATGCTTTTATATGACTGTGCAGTAGGTTTGTTTACACCAGCATCACCACAAACATGTGAGTAATATGTTGCATATGACATTGTGGTGATGGCTATGATACCACTAGGCAATTAGAATGATCAGCTCCATTATAATCTTATGGGAACACCATCATATATGTGGTTGATCATTGATTGAAATGTTATGTGGCACATGATCGTAGTACTTACTGCTGATTGTTATGTGTACTAAATTGTATGTACTGACCTAAATTATTGTGTGGCTTAAATAAGATCATGCAGTAAAATATTTTGCACAGATTCTGAAGCATATTAATACACATTTAACTATCATGTTAATTTAAAAAAAAAAAAAAACCCTTGCCTGAGTATTGAAATGAAATACTAACCCATATGTCAGCTAGAGAAAACTGTATGATACTGATCAAAGCCCCTTTGGATATAAGAAACAAAAGTCCACTAGAGTAACCCAAGGAAGGAAGATTATTTAATCAACCATTTGCCCAACAAACAGAGTACTCACACTCTCCCAAGGCATGGTGACATCTTAGAGCATCTTAGGGCTAGAAGTTTAGCCAGACCTCACTCCCTAGCACTGGAATCTTGGGTTTAGAAAATAATCCCTCTATTTTTCAGAACCTGGTGACCTTTCTCATAGCTTTTCATGCCTTCTTTACCCTTTTTGTATCTCCTTTACCTTTCTCTTTCTCTCCTTGTGCATTTTCTTTGAGTGCTCATTTTCGACATGGCCCAATATAGCTCTTAGACCCAATCTTCATGTTCTTCCCACTTGGATATATCTACACCAACTGAATCCATTTAAACATCTAACGAAGGGTTCTGGTTGGCTTAGCCAGCCTATGGCTCCCTTTGGGGTCAGTTAAGCTTTATCAGCTGAAGCCATAGTGGGGACTCTCAAGTGTGCAAACATGGTGGCTCAGACCCACTCATTCCAGGTCATGGATAGGGGTAAGTTTGGAAAATGGCCTAATTATATGCTCTGTTCTCCAGGAGGAAGGAGAGATGATTTGATAATGGTTCCTTGAAAATGTATCCCCACCATGGAAACAAATACTAAAAGTCATTTCTACTCAGAAGATATACATTCCTGTGTTTTTTTAAGGGTAGTATATAAAGTCCTGGTTTTACATTATGTCCAAGTCTTTAGGGAAACATGTCCAGCAGTGGTTTTTGCCTGTTTCATACTTGTTTTAATTGGCAGCAAAATAAAGATCATGTTTTGAATAAAAATCCAGTTCTGTCCCTTACACGTTTCATTAAGCATGATGTGTTGTTTCTGTTCTCTTGTTCCACAGTCAGGCCCAGGCACGATTTGCAGATTTCTTTTGTGGCAATATTTTTGCTCATTTCTACATTTATAATCTCTTATAGCCACAAAATAAATTTAACATTTTATATAGGGTTGGAAGATTTAAGGAAGATAATAGCCTACTATCAATCCATTGCTATTGATATTTCATTGCTATTCAATGAATTGATAAAATTGTTTTCCTTTATGCTGTTTAAAAGAAAACTGCAGGGAAACCTAAAACTGAAATATATTTCTGAAGAGGACAGGAAGGACAATGAGTGGGTGAAGTTGTGGAGCTGGAAATCTGAACCTGGGCTTCACTCCTCACAAGCTGTGGGTGCTTAGGCAAGACACATACCTTTCCTGAGACTTAGCTTCTCCTCATTAGCCACATAGGGGTGGTACTGCCTTGAACTTGAGCTCATAAATTTATTCGAGAACACAGTAAGACTTAAATGATGTATTCTAACAAAAATACTTTCATGGTTTGTAAATATGCATCAAAAAATGGAAGACTAGGTAAGAGAATAAAAATTTCCTGAGCCCAGAAAACTGAGTGGCACTCCCTCCCTTGCTATATGACTCCCATCAGCAGTTTCTGGTGACTTTAGAAGCAAATGGATCCAGCCTCTTTGTACTAATGCTGCCCTGTGCAGTTTCCCACCATCCTGTGGGCAGAGCTCCTGGTATTTGGCTTCCTGATGGTTCTTAGGTTAGCCCCCTTAAAGTGAATGCAGACCGCTGATGGTCATTTGAAAAGTGAATCAGTCCATGTACATTAGTGCCTGTTGTTCATCAGGCATTGTGCTAGGCTGTGACTTTATAATAATAAAAACAATAACAATATACCATGTGATCTTACAAGCGCTTACATCAATTATCTCATTTGATGTGCATGACAAATCCCTGAAATATGTATGTACTATTATTATTTCCCTGTTTAATAAATGAAGAACTGAGTCAGAAGAGGTTAAGTAACTTGTCAGATGTTAAACGGACCATTAGCTATGGAATCAGGCTGTGAATCCCAAAGATCACTAGAATCTCCTTACTGACCTCAAGGGTTTATAATCCACTAGGAGGCTGTTTTTCACATTTCACCAACCATAATGTAAAATGACACATCCAAGCCTAGTACTGTGGGCTAAGGAAACTCAAATCTGGGCTTTCTTTCATCTTCTTTCTACTAGGAGGGCTTCAGAAAGAAGCTAACAGCTAAGTTGAATCTCAGGCACAAAGCCAAGCTGACCAGACCTACCTTGTCACCATTCATGTAGATTTACCCATCCAGGGTTTTAGATATGATTCCTGCCATAGTTTTCAGTAGCTACATTAGCCTAGATGTCAGTGAATTGAGGGTGATGAGTGGGAAAATAGTTTAGTTGAGGGGTCATATGTTTAAGTGCTTGATAATGCTACAAACTACCTACCATCCAGCTTTCCATTCCGCATGCACTTGCTTCACGCACCTCCTAAAAGCTTAGACCCTGGAGAGCATCTAGTTCAATGATAGCAGAAGATTTCATTTCCTGTGCCAACTCCAGTCCCCTGAGTGTTGCTGCTGATCACTGGATTTAGGAGGATTTTATTTTTTATTCTTGCCCGAGGACAATTTTTCACTGCTTCTAGAGAGAGAGGAAAAGAGAGTAACATCCATGGAAGAGAGAAGCATCAATGGGCTGCTTTCCATAAGTGCCCAGACCGGGGATCAAACCTGCAACCTAGGATTGTGCCCTGACCAGGAATCAACCCTCCTACCAACTGAACCACACCAGCCACGGTGGATTTAGAAGAATCTTAAGACTGTCATGGGTTAAAGGAAAAGGTGCCTCCATTGATTAGTGATGTATGACATGGGCCCAGGAGTAGAAAATTATGACATAGGTACAACATATATACCGGACTGAATCTAATCCAACATGTTTGTTTTACAGAGGAGGAACTAGGACTCTAAATTGAAAGGCTGCATGCCTCAGAATCACTTAGCAGGTTAGAGACAGACTTACTAGTGCTCTTCCCATAACACCTCAACTCCTGTCAAAGTAATAATTGGTGCTCACAGATCAGCAGCAAAGCCCAGCAAGCAAGTTGTATTATGCTTAGTACAGTACCTTTGTAAGTGCTTTTCATTCTAATTCCTTGAAAGCTGATGATCCATGTAATGTAACTCTATTCATCAGAATATCTGATTATTCAGATTATTCCCCCAGTTGCCTGGATAATAGCCAATAACCATCCCCCAGGCAAGCAGCAATTTATTCCAGACAAAAGGAAAGAAGACAGGTCAAGGTCGCCCTTCTTTTTCTCAAGAGCCAGTGATAAACATTTATGTACTGTTTGCTGGTCTGACCTGAGATGTCAGTAAAACCTGACAAAATAAAATGCATTTGAAGGAATGATGGCTCTCAAAAGAGCAAGCTCAGCTAAGTTAAACCTTGGCAGTTAGATTTCATCATCTCTAAACATCCCCGAAGTAGGAGCTAATCAAGAAGGGAGCCCTGAGGGGCCAGTGGGGAAGGCACAGGTAGAGAGGAAGAAAGGAGGGCATACCCCGCAGGGGAGCTGCATTTACCAAGGTTTGGTGCTAAAAGGAGTGCAGCCCTGGGGTAGGAGAAAGGTCAGCCTGGTTTGAGCAAGGAGTTTTGGGAGCAATTGAGAAGCAAATGTCCATGGTGAAAAGAGTTCAGACTTTGCAGTCAGATAGACTTTCAACTCAACCCTAACTCCTCCACTTAACCAGCTGCAGGACCCCAGCATTACCTGCAACTTCTCTGGGTCTCAGTTTCTTCATCATATATGCTACAATATTGTATAAAAAAACTGACTAACATAATTATGTCAAACACACTTGGTGCCTGGAATTTAGTGGGTGCTCAACGAATGGTCAAGTAATTCGTTAGAATGCAGGCTTGTTATATTTGGTACAAAAAGCAATGCTAGACCAGGAACAAGGAGCTTTGAGTTCTGGTCCCAGCTCTACCACAAACCAACGCTGGGACCTTGTACGCTCTGCCTTGGACATTGCAAGCATTAAAAAAATATTGGCAGAATGAATGAATAAGAAAATCCAAAAAGGAGTTTACATCCTTGTTGGGCCTCCAGCTTTCCCATCTACTTAGGGAAGACTGGTTTCTCAGATCTCTTTTAACAATGATGTTCTTTCAAGCTCTGTAATTCTCACAGGTGCTCAAGTCCACTACAGGTTAGGCCCTGTCCTGGCCATGAGACTGAAGCGCCAGGAAAGCTTACAGAATGCAGTGTAGGGGCCTCAGCAGTCCCTGGGCTAAATCACACCTGGAGATTTGACCCTAACTACCCAGACATCCCATTATGTTCCACTTCTTCTTGGAGCTGACCTCAAACAAAGGAAAGCAGGTTTTAAAACAAGGGCTAGCCAAGGGTGAAAATGAGACCTGGGGAGGCATGCCAGCCTCTGCTCATTCACATGAATTTTTGTTACCAGCACTGTTCTCTTCCTGGGCTTTCAGGGACAATCAGGTGGAGGCTTTTGCTACTTGGCAGCCTTGAAAGTCAGGACACTCCACCCACACTTGACCCTGATCTGCCACATTCAGTGGGGCACCAGCTTACTCAGTGGGAAGGCAATGACAGCTGGGTTTGCCAAGGCACCAGCTGGGCTTGGGGACCACCACACTTTCCCTGGCTTCCTGTCCCCTGGTGGAAATCCCCTTGAGCTGTGGGCTCAGACTGGAAAGGGGGCAAAGGCACTCCGATAACAAGCTTCACAAGATGAGAGTTCAAAAGGAAATAGCACAAGCTGGAAGTAATTGATGTGCCTTTAGTGTTTTAAATATGTCTGCTTTTGTTTATTTTTTTTAACTGACGAGTCACAAGCACTGAATGGTAAATCAGATTTCTGTTTTCCCCCAATTTTGGTACTCTAGTTTAAGAAGAGTGTTTACATGGCTTTAAAGATAAAACTTCAGAAGGCCTTAGCTCCATGCCCAGGAGGCAGGGAAAACAGCCAGCCCACAGGGAGAAGGAAGGAGCAAAGTCTGCTTCATCAGCCCACTCAGAAAATGAGGTTGGAACCAGGAAGTGCAAGGACGTAGGAACCAGGCAGATAAATTTGCTGGGAGCTGATAAAAGCAGGAGCCATGAGACCAGAGAAGTCAGGGGGTCAGTTTGTTATTAATGTAGTATCATTAGGAAATCCTTACATGTTTCCAAACAGAGGGCTGGACAATAGGAATAGTCTGCTGATGAAAGATGTTTCTAGTATCTCTTCTTGTTACAGATTAAAACAAGTGGCGGAGAGGACACACCAAACCAACTAGTAGATCAAATTCAGATCTGGAATTAGAAAGGGTAGGACTCCATTGTAATTTTTCTAACCTATGTTTTACTCAAATAATAAGAATGTTTTTAGTGTTACGATACCATTTAGTTTTGTATTCATTTACTCAATAAATAATTATTAAATAGCTTCAAAGTGATCATCCCTCTGGAAGATAGGAGAGAAAGAAATGGATAGTCTTATCAACAGGTGTGTATAAAAATGTGCTCAAAAGAAAAAAGGACAAGGACACAATTAATTGTCCAAAGAACAGGGCAGTTATTGTATGATATAATCAATCTGCTGAAAGAGTTCCCCGAGAGCTGGAGTGGTTTGGATGGGACAGGTGGACAGGGTGAAAAGGGAACATTACAAGCTAGAGGAAAAGGTTGGTGGTTCAGAGTGAGACACAGACAGAGTATCTGAAGGACACTGGTCTCTCTGAGGTGAACGTATTCCAAAGCTCTCCTGGAAACAAAGGGGATCCTTGCTGACTTTCAGGACAAGCATTCACCATTTTAAGTGGCAATTTAAGATGACAAATCTGTCAGCCATGTTCAGAGAGAGTCAGAGGTGGGAGAATTGAGGAAGGAGAGGTCGGATGAGGCTATACCAGCAATCCAGAGGCAGAGATGGGCCTGAGAGCCTGGGTTAGGCATAGTCAAACTTACCAGTTGGTTCCAGCTGAGCTTTTTCAGTACCTCAGAGCCTACGCAGCTACCCAAGCTATGCAAAGAGTGAATTCGACACCCATGCTCTGGATCCCTGCTCATGCCAGGAAATGAATACTTCCGGTGCCTAAGAGAAGCCTGGAGAATAGAAAAAACCCTGGGAAAGTGTGCTTCCCATCTGCGATCCACATCCCCGGCAGCCTGCCCACCATTTGGAAAAGATCATCCAAGGCCTGGCCTTCTATTATTCATTTCTCTTGGGAATGGCTGAGGTTCCATGCGTCCTCTTGAATCCTATTTGCCATACATAAGTGTATATTTTGACAAGCACAGGGCTAGTTCCTTTGACTAATATCCACTTCAGGACGGAGGAGGTGTGGCCCTCAGTCTGTGCTGAGGGCTGGCCACTCATGGCCAGGACACCCATCTTCGGAAGAACCAGTTACCCCAGGAGCCCAGCTCTCTGGCACAAATTATAGTTCAGGAAATCAGATGATATGGTATCTATTTATCTTTTCTCTTCTTTTTATTTTTTAATTTGAACGCAATAAGGGTTTTCCTTTAACATCAATCTCAATTAAATTTCTGAGTTTAGAAAAGTCACAAAAAATTTACTTGATCTCTGAATGCACCACAACTTGGGTTTCTCTTTCTACCTGAGGCCTTCAATTTTATTTTCCTGGATTACCTATAACTAATTCTATTATCCAGGAATATGTACCAGGATTCCCTGCTCTCAACCAAAGGTTCCTTGGCTTTTTATATCCAATAACACTCATGGAATGAGAATCATGTTTTACCATGAGAGACACAAGATGTTTCTTTGGATTTTGTTATCTCTCTTTTTTATTAAAAAAAATGTTGGCGCACAAACCTCAGATCTTAATATTTTTACCCAACTGATGAAAAAGTGACTTCTGCAAAATATATGAATCCATACCCTTCCAGAAGACCTCTAATGAGCTCAGGGCCACACATGTCACTTTTGTTCCTGACTGTCCTGCATTGTTTGATGCCACTGATGTAGTTTGTCACTTTATCCTGATTTTCTGGTCACCAATAACAGTGGGTGTTATCTCTTAATGTCACACCTTGAGAGTACAGCCCAGCAGTGTAGCACAATGTTGGCCTTAGTAGTGTTCTTAAAGACTTGTTTAATAACCACCCCAAATGGATGTTTAAAAAAAATCAATCTATTTTTTGCTCAGAATTGATCTTGTTCTTTCCCACCCACCTGCCCTAACTGGGACCTACTGTTGTCTCAATCACTGTAACCTCTAGGCCTACTGGCCCACTAGAAAGCCCAGAGCCCATGTCTGTTACCCACATATCACACCGTTCTGATTCCCCACACCAGAGGATACCCAGGAGCACAGGAGTCTAGCATGGGATCGATTTTGCAGGTAGAAAAATTGAGTTCTAAAACAGTATGGTGGACACCAGAGGATTTGGGGTTTGATTGGTTTGTTCTTTTGATCCCCTTCTTCCTGACTTTCTTTTGGAAAATCATCTTTCTGTACATTTCTAGCATGTATAGTCTGGAGAGGCTCATCTCACTCCTATACCCTAGGTTAGCAATTTTCAACCTTTTTCATCACCAAAAAATGTATTTTTTTACCAAACTGACAAAAAAAAAAAGTAGAATTTCGATTCATTTGCGCTAGCTATTGTCTTGGCTTTTGTCATTCTCGTATTTGACAGTCTAAGGGAAAAGAGGTCAGTTTCCTTGACTAACTAGTTAGGTATTGCATGTTTTAAAGGTTCTTGTGGAAAAGAAAAATTCTTCTGGCCCATAGGTTGAAAATTGCTGAACTAGAGGTCAGCACACAACCCAACCAGGCCAATTCTCTCCCCTAGTTTCAGTAACTGATTCAGGAGGTGGGTGTGTAACCCAAGCCAAGTCAAAGTGATGTCCTCAGGATTTGTGCTGGAACTCTTAGGAAAGAGATACTCTTTTCCCACTGGGTTTGAAAGCTGAGAAATGTAAGTAAGCATGAAGCTTTATGGTGCCCCGTCACCATAACCGGGCAACCTTTTGGAGTAGTAAGTCAAGAGGGGAATGAAGAGATCAAAGGTGAAGAGAGACAGATGTCTTGTGACATTATTTGAGTCCCTGGACCTAGTTGTGCCTGAAGCTAACTATGCCGGAGCTTTTTAATAAGGTTGCCCCAAAACAGTTCCTTCCTTGCTTAAGGCCTTGAACACTGCCACTCACCTTGAAGAAAGAGGGTTTCCAACCTGATGCTTTGGTACTAGAGCCTACTGTTTTCCTGTCATTATTGGTATGCTAAGGTCCAGGAATAGCTTGTTTCATTCCTATGAAATTGAATGATTAAGACATGAGGTAGAAACATGTAACTGTATGAACACTTCCAACTCATCTTTATCTATATTCTTAATCTCTTGTTCCCTAAACATGACAAAGTACTGATGAGGTAGCAAAACTTACAGGCGGCTTGCTTGTGTAAGGTCTGACAGATAATGAAAGGTCTAAACATAAGGAGCAACATGAGACCTCTCCTATGCACATCTCTGGTGTTCAGCCCCCAAAAGCATGTTCATGGATTCATTGCACACAATCTAAATAAAGCCCCTCTCCAGACTTGGCCAATCAGAGTCAAGGTAAAGGACTTTCCAAAGCAACTTTATTTCTGATCCACAGACCTATGTCATTTATTAACAGAACCTAAACAAGAATCATGAGCTTTGATATTAGGCAGACTTGTATTTAAGTCCCAAGATTTGTAACTTACTAGTTGTGTGAAATCTCAGAGGAGCTTTCTTGCTTTTCTTTTCTTCTCTTTTTTAAAGATTTTATTTATTATTTTCAGAGAGAGGGGAAGGGAGAGAGGGAGAGGGACATCAATGCATGGTTGCTTTTCACTGCCTCTAGCTAGGGACCTGGCTGAAGACCTGGCTTGTAACCTGGTTATGTGCCCTGGCTGGGAATCAAACCAGCAACCTGTGGGTTCACAGGCCAGTGCCTTATCCACTGTGCCACCAGCCAGGGCCTCCAGAAAAGCTTTCTTAAATTTGGTTTTCTTTCCCAAATATGGAAATAGTACCACCCATTTCATAAGATTGTTGAGGATATTCAATGACATTATAAACTTAAACACTTCTTCTACTCACTAGCACACAATAAGCACTCAATAGTTGATAGCCATCATTAGTGTAATTATTAGTAATAACAATTCTAAAAATAATAACTGAGTGTAGGAGTTTGCTCACTTCTATTTAACTCTTATGTGTGTGGTATAACTGAAATGTTAGGACTCTAAAACAGCATTAAGAATAATTACCATTAGATAAGCTTTGGTGTCCTCTTAGCATGGTACGTAGGGATTAGGAGAGCAAAGAGATGAAAGGGCATTTTGCTCAGTTTTGTTGAGGTCAATACAAAGTATGTACCTTGCTAAGCCAAATTTCTCAAGCACTTTGAGGATTCTGCATGCTAGTCTCTGATTATTATTTTCAATTCAGGCAAAACACCCCATTTAAGATAATGAATGCTAGCAGATTCCTTTTAACAGGTTGACATATGCAAACTTTATTAAAAGACAAGAGATAATACCTTCCAGTTATGTGTTCAGCCTCTACAAATGGCAACCGAAATGACATTAACTTTTTAAAAGATTTTTGAAATACCCCATTTTTAACCTATGACATAAAACGGAAAGAAAACCAAAAATTAAAACTGAAAATAAAACAGTACCACAATAACCAAGCAGAAAAGTAAAGTAATGCTAATGAATGTAAAAATAACATACATATATGAGTATGGTTTACTCAGGCTCTGGTAAGAGAGTTTTAAGTGGTTTTGTAGGTCGGATCTCCTTCCAACCCAAACCTGTCCTGTGGTAGGTAAGGAAAAGAGATTTACAGTGCTGCCTGACATTGGAAATGGTTCTGTATTTCTTCTGTTTTGTGTGTGTAGGGCTCTTTGCCCTGACTACCAGCCTACACTCCCTACATCAAAGTTGTCCTATACCAATTGGCACACTACTAACCAGGGTGATTAGTTCAGGGATGGGTATTTGAAAAAAATTTGGCCAACGAATTCTGATCAGGTTCAAAATGTTTGTTAAACAGAAGGACATCTTGGGGAGAGAAACAGGATGTACTCCTACGGCTGTCTATTGCTACTACTATTGTTCATGAAACATGAGACCGAACCCAACACTAGCAGAAAGCAGAGGAAGAAATGCAGAGAAACTGAGTCCTGAATATACCCGTCAAGCCTTGAGTCCAGCTGTGCCTAGTTCTGTCCTCTAAGCTCTCCAATTTATGTAAGGCCATGCCAGTTCAGGCTAGGATTTTGTTACTTGCAAATTCAAGTGACTTCATAATCTCAAGATCCATTATCAAAAACAAACAAAATCAAGAAATATCCAAGGTTATATTCGGCGTAAGCAAATCAGTTCTATGATCACAGCTGAGAGATTACAGCCCAGGACAATAGCCTGTTGAACTTAGAAATGTCTACAAGGGGATCTACAGACTCATGATGCACCTTCAGATGAAAACAGTTTAAAAAAAAAAAACAAAACAAATAAAACGTCTGATTTATGCAGTCTGTTCAATTGGGGAGTTTCAGGGTAGAAATCAGGAAACATATCAGAATCTAAGATGGCAGCTTTGGCTGGAAAGTAGATGGTGACTTGGGCGGTCTTTGCTGGGAAATTAGCTAAGGAGCCAGTGGTTTTACAATTGCCTTAATCAGGAGAAGCAGTGGGGTATCTTGCTAAATATTGAGCTGGGATGCTTGTATTATTTAGGGCTCCTGTGATTTCAAATTAAGAGGCTTTCCCAAACTTGGGAAGGTGCCTTTAGGGCCAGAAATAAAGGGGTGTGACTCCTCTCACACACAGCAGAGGGAACTCAGACAAATGAGGAATTGTAGTTTTTTGAAATGGGGACTGTACAAAGCAGATGCAGTAGGAATTTGGAACCAGCTTAAGACAGTACATTGTTTGTTCAATTCCTGGTAGAAATCCTGCCCCCCAAATTATTTTTAATCTTATATGGTAATTTTTTTCACCAAAAAGAGCATTGATGCAATGCTAGCATAAAAATCACTTAGGGCTACCGTAGTTCAGAAGACTCTTGGAACAAAGAATCTTCCCTTTCAAACCACAGCTAGGCCAGTACCCTTTCATGGCAAGGTGACCGCAGTGATGGCAGGCTCAGAGCTGTGGAGGCGACAGAGACAAAAGCCAGCCTTTTTCTTTACCTTAAGTGCTTTGTATTAGGACTTTGACATTCTTCTGATTCATGTTTTTGGAGTATCTGGCACTATTTAATTGTGCTTCTACTGGGTAAACATCAGGAACTGTTTTTAAAAAAAAAAAAAAAAAAAGGACAGGCCCTGGCTGGTGGGTCAGTGGATAAGGTATTGGCCTGCAAACCCAAAGGTCACTGGTTCAATTCCCAGTCAGGGCACATAACCAGGTTGCAAGCCAGGTCTCCAGCCAGGTTTGTAGCTGGAGGAAGGTGAAAGGCAACCATACATTGATTTCTCTCCCTTTCTTTCTCCCTCCCTGCCCTTCTCTCTAAAAATAATGAATAAAATCTTTAAAAGAATGATTTTTTAAAGAGATAAATCCTATCAGTTTCCTCCCTTGCTTAAAATCCACCATGCCTCCTCACTGATCTTAGAACAAAGTTGTAGCTCATTCGGTTTTCCATTCCAACAGGACCTGGCCTCTGTTTCCTGACCCCAATCCCCACCCTCCCAGCTTTGCCTTCCAGCTACCCTGAACTTGCAGTTCCCAAAAGGTGCAGTGTGGTCACCCCTGGGCTGTGTACCTGATCTACCTTCCACCAAGGAAACTTTTCCCCTGTCTTCCCTCTGGCTAACTCCTATTCGCAGGTTAGATTTCATCCCAGACAGCTTGTCCTCTGAAAGAGTCCCTTGGCCTCAGGGCCCAGGCTGTGTGTCCCTCTCTGTTCTCTCAGAGCACACTGTGCTTCCTGCTGATAGAGCTGGTCATGTTGCATGGTCCTGTGCAGTGCTTAATTCTGCCACCAGACTGTAAGCTCCCTGAGAAGAGAGGCCAGGTTTGTCTATGTTACCACTCCGTTCTCAACACTAAGCAGCGTATGAAACTTGTTAGATACTTGTAACCGAATGCAGATCTGGCTGCCTGCCACTTCAAAAGCCAATACTCAAGAGACAGGTGCTGGTAAAAGTGGTTTATTCGAATGCTAGCCATCTGGAAGACAGGAGACTTTTGTCTCAAAGCTCATCTCCCTGGGAAGATAGGGGACTGTCTCAAAGCTCACATCTTAGCACAGGCAGAAATGTTATAAGAAGGAGGAGTGGAAGCAAAAAAAAAAAAAAACCAGAGACCAAGGGAAGGAGGCTGAAAGGTTATCTACGTGCAGACCAGCAAGCACAATCCAGTCTGATAAGGCAAGTGATGGTCCAGTGCACGTCATCCTGGCTCCAAGTCAATCTGGTTTCACATCATCCTGGCTCCATGGTTGAAGGTCAGCAAATCTCCCAGAGCAAAGATGCGTGAAGGTCAGAGTCTGTGTCTTTTGAAGTTGGTTCTTAAGATTCTTATACAAACATGCTGTTCATGCACAAGCTACATATCAGTCAGAGTCAGAATTTACAAAAACTGTCAGAAGAATGGTGGGCTGGGTTACAACTCTGCCCTGTTATAAGTTTTGTTGAATGGATGGATAGATGAATGAAGGGATGAAGGAATGAACGTTGTACAAACAAGTTGAGCAGGGATTGAGGATTGAAGTAAGACTTGAATGATAGGCCACAAATTCTGATTTTTACCTTGAAAACACCTAATTATTCAACAATTCTGAGTACAAAGTGTGACAAAACAGATGGTTACGTTGATATTCCAAAGAAAACATAGATATAACTAATTTTATAAAGACAAAAGGTTGGAGAATGAAAAAAAAAAAAAAAGTCAGAGATTTCATTGCTCAAACATAAAGAGTTTGAAAGAGGAGACATGAAATCAAGTGTGCAGTCTAGAAATTCTTCTTAGAAGAATTGCTAATACTTGGGGACTTTTAAGACTGGGTTCAACCCAAATTTGGTCCTCAGAACTAAACACAAGCCATTCCCTCCATGCTAAGTCGTAAACACTGGTATGTACCTCACCCAGAGAATACAAAGTCTGGAGGGCAATTTGTAAATAGCTCTTCCCACATAGGGTAAACTGTGTTTCTTTGAATGGGGACAGAGAATGGTAAAGATTTAGAGTTGGGTGAAGGAAATGAATATTCCCAAGCTTGACTCCACCTGAATTAGAATGACCGCAAACAGGCAAGCTGGTCCTCACTTACCCAGTCCACAAGGCTGATCTGATCCTTCTTAACAAGATTAAAAAATAAGAAGAAAAAAAGAGTTCAAATGTTACCATTGTTTTATTAATATGTGCGGGGTAAGAGCCACTCAGCAGAGGAGGGAAAAAAAGCCCAGCTAATTTGCAGATACTATAAAGGTCAAATAGTCCCATCAACTACCATGAGTTGTCTAGAATACATTGTCCTGGGCACTTCCAAGCCCCGCTCTGGATTCAATCAAGTGTCATTTGGATTATAATATTAAACTAGGAATAACATGACCCAAACGCTTAAGATTATTCGAAGAGTGGAAAATTGCACAACTGAACATTTTTCTTAGTCTTCAGAGCCTGAGGGGATCATCGTTTGTAGGGATCCCTGCACTAGCTAGGGTACTGATTATTTCCTGAGCGTTGGTAGCTCCTTCAGTTCTGTACAAGACAGAAAAGAAGTTCGGTTCCCTCCTCAGAGAGTGATAAATTAGGCAGGCAAACAATCCTATGTAATATAGATAAGGTGTGGCTGTAAAGTAAAACGGAATTTTTTTTAACTCAAATACCAGAACTTACTATTCAAGAGAGCTGCTTTGAAAACTAGTCACCTTGGGGCATGGTACAATTAGTTCGGAGATATATCTATTGCTCAGATATTGTTGGAAGGTATCTTCAGATACTGGGATGCAGTGTGATATAGTGGAAGAAGAAGCAGGAACTTTGAATTCTGACCATTATCAGCGGCATGACTATACGCAACTTTCCTAACCTATCAATCCCATAAACTCCCTTGTAAAATGGAGATAAGATACCACACTTCATTTTTTTCTTTTTTTCTTTCTTTTCAGCATTAATGAGATAATGTTAAAAAGTACCAGTCTGAAGAGTGCTTAGCACTAAAGGCAGTTATTACTTTTTTTGTCATTTAGGTTCAGGTTTAGAGCAATGGAATAAAAGTCAGTCTTGTCCCTGGCTGGTGGCTCAATGGAATGGCAATGGCCTGAGAACCCAAAGGTTGCTGGTTCAATTCCCAGTCAGGGCACATAACCAGGTTGCAAGCCAGGTCTCCAGTCAGGTCTGTAGCTGGAGGCAGGTGAAAGGCAAACATACATTGATGTTTCTCTCCCTTTCTTCCTCCCTCCCTGCCCTTCTCTCTAAAAATAATGAATAAAATCTTTTTTTTTTTTAATCAGTCTTGTTAGAATTTTTTGACCAGTAGCAGAGCAGAATCACTCAGCTTGACCACTCCTTCAGACATCCAGCTTAGTTCCTATATTAGTTTCTTAGGACTGCTATAAAAGAGTACTACTCATTGGGTGGCTTAAACAATAGAAATGTATTCTGTCACCATTCTGAAGGCCAGAAGTTCAAAATCAAGGTATTAGCAGGGCCATTCTCATTCTCTCTCTCTCTCTCTCTCTCTCTCTCTCTCTCTCTCTCTCTCTCTCTCTCTCGGCTCTAGGGAAGGGTCCCTTCATGCCTCATCCTAGTTTTGGTGGTCCCTAGCAATCCCTGAACTTTCTTGGTTTATAGACTTAGCACTCCAATATCTGCCTCCATCATGCCATACCATTCCTCTGTATGTCTATGCCTCTGTGTCTCTTCTCTTCTCCTTATAAGGACACCAGTTAGATAGGAGTTAGGCCACACCGTAATCCAGTGTTACTTCATCTCAGAATAAGTAATTATGTCCGCAAAGATGCTGCTTAGGGGATTCACCATTCAACACAGAGCAATCACCAAAATCAATCTCTAAAAATAAAATGAAATACAATACAATACAATACAATACAATACAATACCATAACACAAGCTTTGACCAGTGTGGTTCAATTAGCTGGTCATTGTCTCACAAAGCAAAGGGTTACCATTTCAATTCCCAGTTGGGACACATGCCTGGGTCGTGAGTTCAGTTCCTGGTTGGGGCAGGTATGAGAGGCAACTAATCTATGTTTCTCACTCACATTGATATTTCTCTCCCTCTCTTTATCCCTCCCTTCTCCTCTCTCTAAAAATAAATAAATAAAATCTTTAAAAAGAAAAGAAAATTTAAAAACAGAAGTTTTATATTTTTAAGGACATTCAAGATTACCCAATGTGGGCTTTACAAAAGCTACCAAAAAGGGGGAGTTACAGACATGTTTCAGACAGTGGTAGCTGGCAGCTTTATTGAAAACATGCCTTGGCCACCATTGTCATCAAAGAGTCTGCATGTACTTTCATGACATCAAAACTTTAGTTAAACCACCATTTTCCCTTCCATGAACATGGAATGGAGAATGTACTCATGCATGCCTAGGCTTACCAGCTGATACTCAACCCCAAGGGACTACAAGAGAAATTCTCAATAATAATAATAATAACATTTTTCTCTAAGTTTGATCTAGCAAGAAGAAAGGACATATTATGGAGACAGATGATAGAAGACCTGCTATAGGAAGCGGAGAGAATTCTCCTGTGGAAAGATGGCAACACTATGGTTGGAGGACATTTTCAGTCACTTGGTGTACTGTGAGCCGATGGTCTAGACCAAGCTCTAAGCTTCAAACAGCTGTATTGGGCTGAGCAGAAATAATGACCCTATTCTAAGGCCTTCATGTCTGATGAGGTCTTAGAATCAGACATGAAGGCCTGAGAATGTGTATGTATGATTCATCCATACACAGAAGGCATAGATCTCAAAACAAGGAAGTCCTAGTTTGATTCTGGTTATTTGGAAGAGTTATAATTATCACCAACATTATCACAAGCTAATTCTGGTCTCCTCATGCCAAAATCTAGGGGGACTAAGGAGACTTATAAGATGCCATAGTGAAGCAAATAGATATTCTCGGGGACTGTGAAAGCCAGGCCAATCAAATCACAGTGTGCAGAGACTCTTCACGCAAAAACTGGACTGAGTGTTGTGGGGGAACATTCTGTTCGACTTCTGAGCCCTATGATGTTAGCTATGCAAGATTACAGAAGCCTTATCAACTCTCCTTCTCTTTTACTAAAGCATTCCTTTCATTCCTGCTAACAACCTGTGTTACCACAGTGAAATCATTTCCTGAGCAGGTGAGGGAACAACTGTCTCAGGTTGTGGGTGAAAGTCAAAAGAAGTTTCACCCTCATAAAGGTCCCTGATTCCCTTCTGTCAGTGATCTTTGACAGCAGCTTTGCTCTTGAGAAAATTCTCTAGAAGGAAATTAATCTGGGAAGCAAGAAGAACACTTGGAAACTGAAATGCCTGCCAGAGGGGTGGCAGGTCTAGGAATGATAAAGTCCAACACCTGAGAGGCTATGCAGGTTACCTGGATGGATGAAGACAGCATTTCTTCTATGTGCTTGCTAACACTTGATCTGGTCAGTCTTTTTCATCTCAGCCATTTCAATAGCTTTATGTTGATATTTCATTATGGTTTTAATTTGCATTTCCCTAATGATCAATTCAGTTGAGTATATATATTTTTTTCCTTTTTTCAATGTATGGTTGCCTTTCACCTGCCTCAGTTACAGACCTAGCTGGAGACCTGGCTTGCAACCTTGTTATGTGCCCTGGTTGGGGAATCGAACCAGCAACCTTTGGGTTCGCAGGTCAGTTGAGTACATTTTTAATTGCTTATCTACTGCCCATATATCTTCTTTAGTGAAGAATCTATTTAACTCTTCTGCCCATTTTGCTCTGGCCAATGTGGCCCAGTTGGTTGGAGTTTCTTTCCATTACTGAAAGGTTGTGGGTTCAACTCCTATTCAGGGCACATGCTTAGGCTGCAGCCTGGTACAGGCATGTTTGGGAGACAACCAATTGATGCTTCTCTCTAACATCAATGTTTCTCTCTCTCCATTTCTCTCCCTCTAAAAAATCAATGATAAAATGTCCTCAGATGAGGAATAAAAAAAAATCTTCTGCCCATTTTGAGTTATTTTTTTCTTATTATTGAATTTTGAGAGTTGGTTGTATAATTGCTATACATGTTCTTTATCAAATACATGATTTTCAAATATTTTCTCTCAGTCCAAGGCTTCATCTTTTCACTCACCTAACAGCGCCACTCAAAACCGTAAGTTTTGATTTTGCCAAAGTCCAGCTTATCTTCCTTTTTTCTTTCATGGATCATGACTTTGATGTTCCAGCTACGAAATTTTTGCCTCACTCAAAATCATAAAGACTTTTCTTTACTTCCCATTTTTAAATGCTAGAAATAAATGTAAATTTTATGGAAGTTCTGTGTAGGCCAAACAAAATACTTCTTTGGGCTCAATCTTGCCTGTGAGTCACCTGTGTCTCACCTTGTACTTACAGCAAAACCCCTCATGTCCCTGATTTTATACCATGCAGAGCTAATCAGTCCCTTTCTTCACTTTTCCGGAGCACATCACCTTTTGCAAGGAAGTCTTGTGGAGGGTCATCTTTTCCATGGTCTACACACAAGATCAATGCATTCTTTTTTAAAAAAAAGTATTGGGTTGTCAATACTTTTAGTGGGTATTGAGAAAAAGAATAAATGATGGTGTAGTTCTCCTGAGTCTGAACTTGCTCTGAGTTCTGGCCTGATAAAAATGACATTCTCTAGCATTATACATTAGCCAAATATTACTGAACTTGAACTAAAGAGAACATTATGAAGGGACAGGGCCAAGGGGAGAAGGCAGAGGGAAACCAGACTATTCTGTTTAAAGTTTGCTTTCAGGTAATTAGCGTCAGCGCCAGTTGGGGCCCCTTATTCTTCAATGCTATCTCACAGCTCATAAAGGTGATTTCCAAAGCACTTGACTAATGAAATGCTCTTTCTTTAACACAGACTCTCCAGGACAGTGTTTTTAATATACTGGAGGAGACAGAATTCTGGCCCTGGGCAGATGTTAAAAACATTTCTGTGTAGTCAACAAAGAAAGAGTGTTCTTAGCCCCTCTGGCTTTGTTCTGGAAGTCCACACATGATGCAGAAAATTAGTTGTCTCATGTCCAAACACTGTGCACAAGAACAGTTTTTAAAAGCATAATCACTAACATGAACAGTGCAGCTCAGAATGTGCGATGCATCCTGAGAGCACGGAAGCTTAAAAATGTCACTGGGGAAGGGGGCGTGGGCAGCACACAAGTGAGGGGCAGCTGGCGCTAGCAGTCTTTTATTGGGAAAAAGCTTTGTTGGCCCCTCTGAAACCATGACAGCATCAAACTTTAGGAATTCAAAAGGAGCAAGGACAACTATTGAGCCCTAGTGCTCTGTAAACACCTAAAACTTTTCTTCTATTAAAGCTGAGATGCTGGTTTGAATCAACGAGGATAAACTTAACATTGGAGGCTCTTTTACTCTGTTGATTGTTTCAACAATGATTCCGACACAGTCCTAAACTCCCGTAAAAAGCATTTTCAGACAAGTGAAAGCTTTCTGTTGCTCATAAAAGAGAATATTGCTTTGGCTTGCCCTTTATCTTCTCTTCTTGGGTATATCTGATATTCTCAAAGTAGCAGTTCAGCTCATCCTTCCTCTGAGGCCATTTGGTGCTATTGTGTGTTTTTCACCAAAAAAAAAAAAAAAAAAAAGTAAAGGAAATTCAGAAGGCCAACAAGGGGTTAAATGCCTAAAACTTCCACTGAGTCAATAGTTGAAGCTGAAGTACCTCTTGAAACTTTACATCCTTAATTTTGCACCAGTCATCAAGCACATTGGCTTCTTTGTATTTCTTTCAGCATCTTGTACTAGTCCTTGATCAGTTCATCAGAGCCCCAAAAGAAGCCACTGGTTCGTGCTGCTAATCCAAGTTAGAATAGATTTGAAATCTAAATAGACATGAACTGAGGAATGATTTTCCTAGTGAATTCCAGTACAGCAGAGCTGGGAATGACTGTACGGGACCTGTTATCTCAATGTTTCCTCACAGGTTTCCTCACGTCCCCAACAGAGGGAATCATCAAAAGACAGGAATTTTGGATATTTTTTTTTCCTGAAGAGTGTGGAAGAATAATTGTTTGGCTAGAAAAAATTTTTAACTTTATTTTATTTAGTACAAGACACATTGCCCACCATAGAGAAAGGCAATCATTCCATTTTAGTTTACTTTAGTCCCCGATAACTTGGCCTAGTAAGAAAAACACAGCCATGAGTTTATAGACAGGATTTTGAATAGCAGTCCTGAGACTTGCTATCTGTGTGGCCTTGAATGAGTGGTCTGACTTTTTTTTTTTTTTTTAAGGTGTTTTTTTTAGAGAGAGAGAAGGGCAGGGAGGTAAGAAGACAGAGAGAGAGAAACATCAACGGATGGTTGCTTTTCACCTGCCTCCAGCTACAGACCTGGCTGGAGACCTGGCTTGCAACCTGGTTGTGTGTCCTGGCTGGGAATCAAACCAGCAACCTTTGGGTTTGCAGGCCGATGCCTTATCCACTGAGTCACCAGCCAGGGCTGGTGACCTTTCTGATGATCATCACACACTAATGGGGCTACTGACACACAGACAAAGGGTGGCTGCTGCGAGGATTCTGCATTTCAAGCAGCTGAGCGAGGTACCCAGGAGTTGTGGCTGTTCTGCATCTGTTCTCATAGCACTGCGGACTCTAATGTAGCATTCATCACCTTGTTTCCTAATTGCTTACATCATCTTTGACTTCCCCCAAGACCCGGTTAGGGCAAAGGTCACGTCTTGCTTGTTCACCTTGCATTATTCACCTGACACAGGCTGAGTGCAGAGGAAGCTTTCAATAAATACTTCTAGAAGGAAAGAAAGGGGGAAAGTAGGAAAGAATCAGTTGATTAAAATAGTGATTAAATGATTAAAAGCATAGATTTTGAATCAAACTGAATTTTAAATCCAGACCCTCTGACCTACTAGCCAGGGTGACACTGGGCCAATTGCTAAACTTCTATCTATAGAAAAATAATAACATCTACCTCAAGGAAGTGTGAAAAGGACTGTGGAATTTTGTAAAGGGTTTTTAGCATTTTCCTCAGCACATGGGAAGTGCTCAGTGATCACCTAGTCTCATTATTACTTGGTAATTATATATATATATAATTATATATATATAATTATTATAATAATTATATATATTATATATAATATAATATATTATAATAATAATTTTATATATAATTATATATATATATATATATATGCACACATTATTGGTAGCACTTATCTTAAATCTGATTGAGTAAGAATTGCTTTGGTCCTTGCTGGCTAAAATGGGGATGGAAACCATGCACAAATTACTTTTTGCTATTAGAAGAAGTAAGTCATCACACAGGGGAAAAAAAAAACAAAAGAGGAGTAGAGTGACAGTGACTAGTGGGAAGAGGGAGAAGAGGGAATGGGGGAAGTGTTCAATTGAGCTAGGACAAAGGACCCAGGGACTTGGACAATGAGCAGTGAATTGACTGTGGGAGAGAGGGCAAGGTGGGTGGAGCAGGGGGGCGGGGGAGCAATGGTAGAAAAATGAAACAATCATAATACAACAACAATAAATAAAATTACTTACAGAAAAAGAAGAAGAAGAAATGAGTCATCAGCACTGTCCTGGAACTGTATGCAGAAGAGGATGGGCTGCCCTCATCATCAGCAAGACTAACCCTGCAGGAAGTGTGAAAGTTTAACCAAATCTGACCGGTGTTTGAACAGCACCTATCTGTATATTCAAGGCTAAGGGTCCTTAGGCATTCAGAGATAAACCATATTCTTCCCTACAATGGCTAGCAACTCATAAATCACTATAAGAAAAGGCAGCTGACCAAATGCTCCAACCAAAGTGCAGACCAGGGTCTGGGCCCAAGGGAGTGAGGAGAGGTGATGTGCTGATTAGGAAAATGGGCCCCAGGTTCAAATCCTTGTCTAACTGTTTCCTGGCTGAGAGAAACTTCATTTTCTAATATACAAAGTGAGAGCACCAAGAGTATTTATTTTACAGAATGGTGGTCAGCTTTAAATGAGATAATACTTATAGCTGGCCATCATGCCTGATACATGTTCAATAAATACTAGCCATTATTCTTGTGGCTGTTATTATTATCAGATAGTGTTATTTGAACTGGAGAATAGTAATGTTTTATAAATATTAATATATAGTTTAACAGTACCAGTATATTATTATGTATCCTGTATTTCTATAGTTAGTGTCTTAATATTAATTAGTATAAAACTAATAGGGTAATACTAGTATTTGTAACATGGTAAGTGCTCCATGGAAAATTTGGCATTTGAGCTAAATCTTGAGGAAGGGGTAGCATTTAGGCAATGTTTAGCTATTTGGTGTGTAAGTAATGAAAACAGATTTTTTTTTTTATCTGAAGCCTTTACAAGTCTTAACCAGTTCTAAGTTTCATATAGGGGTGGGCAAAAGTAGGCTTACAGTTGTGAGTATGCAAAATAGAGTTTATTCTTATATTATTATTTATTTATGAGTTATTATATGAGATATTTGTATTATTTGTCTTATTGTATCTTTACTTACGCTTTTACTTTTAGGTAATGAGGACTAGAAATTGAACCTCCAGCTACGGAACCACTTGCAGAAGGTTCTGATCCTGAAGGGTTAATGAGGGCAAGGCCTGAAACCAAATACTGTCAGGGATGAAGGAGAGGAAGGAATGCACACTCAGCAAAACCTCCCCAGGTCCTGCTTTCCCACCCTGACAGGAGAGCAAGGCCCGTGCTGATCAGAGCACTCCACACTCTGTAAATATTCACTTCACAATTACTATATTATTAGTATTTATGTTGAAAACACATTCCCCTCTGGGACTCCTGCTCAACTCTATTGGCACCTGGTGGATCCTTTAATATTTAAGTACTTCCATCTTCAAAGATCCACTTCAGAGTCTTTCCCGAAGCTGAGGACTGAATGTTCTTACACCTGGGAATTTCCCCTGTGACCAGAAAACCCGAAGGGGGAAGAGGGGAGAAAGGTTTCATGCATTAAAGAAATATTAAAGGGAAAAGTAAGGCAAAGTGGAAGGAGGGTGAGCCTTGAGGTCTAAAAACCACATATAAAGATTTAAATTAGTTTGCCTCCACTCCTTCCCCATTCCCATTAGAAGTTTATAAACCAGTGTGATATGTGTGTGTTTGTGTGTGTGTGTGTGTGTGTGTGTTTATACACACGCTCACCCATGTAGACATTAGGATGGGTGCCATAAATCAGGGCTAAAATTTATATTGACTTCCCAGAAAATGTTTTGTGAAATTTGTTTGTAAAATAAATCTAAGGCAGCCAGTCTTAAACTTCAGTGAGCACAAGAACCACCTGGAGAACTGCTTAAAATTTATATTTTCAGCCCCAGAGAGCCTGATTCACTAGGTCCAGGATGAAAATCTGGAATCTTTATTTTTAACAAGCATCCCATGCAATTCTGATGCAAATGGTCCTTGAACCACTCTGAAAAATGCTAGTCTAAAGTGTTTCTCTATAATGTTTTCTGTCCTCTTATTCACTTAGGAATAATTTTATTATTTATTTGATTTTTTTTTTTTTTTTTTTTTTGGCACGTCCCTGGGCCCCATACCCGGACCATCTGCACTTTATTTTAGTTCTTTTTTTTTTTAATCATCACTGGGGGACAATTTTTTTTTTCCATAGCTTAGAGAGGGAGGGAGAAAGAAAAAAAGAAAAAAACGTAGATGTGATAGAAACATTGATCAGTTGCTTCCTATAAGCCCTGATAGCGGTTTGAACCTGCAACCTTTCAGTTCACAGGACAATGCCCCAAACAACTAAGCCACATTGGCCAGGACTGGGAATAACTTTTAACTGTTTTCCCCAATTTTCTCACTAAGCATAAGATTCCCATCATTGGCTCAGGTGGATATTTTTACTTTTTAAATTTTTTAAATTATACCTTACTGATTATGCTATTATAATTGTCCCAATATTCCCCCTTAATCCCCCCCACACCCTTTATGTGGATTTTATTCCATTTTTGGAAACTGCAATATTTAGTGCCTAAAAGCTAAAGTGCTTTTTTATTGAGTAGAGCTGAGGCAAAGGTAGTGGAGACAGCTTTATTCTGAACCTCAGCTAGACTATGACAGAGAATACTAAAAAGATTTTCTCTCAAGGGCTTCTCCACCAAGAGCAGTTTTAACTGAGAAAAGTCAGCTGAACCAGGTCTCCTGTGAGTTCCCTTTCCTATTAACTTAAAAGCTATGCGGTCAACTCCTGCACAGAGCGCATGGCCGCAGAAACTCAGCTGTGTGTGCTTCGGGGAATTCAGGTCTATGATTTGCTGTGTGTAAGCAGCTGTGTGCAAGTGTGAGGCAAGCCAGCGGGACCCAGTCAAGAGGCAGATAACACAGGAGCCTGCCCTAATCCTGCTCTTCTGGGGTTCGCCCTTTGATGGCTTCTCAGGCAACAGCCCAGGCCCCAGATGACTCAGCATGTCCTTTGTGTTCCATCTGCATTTGAGGTTGGATAAATTCTGCTCATGGATGACATGGAGGAAAGATGAAGGAAGACTCTCAGGTACCAGGACCAGACAGACCCCTCAGAGGGAGCCATGGAGTGCAGGCCCTGGGTGGGGAAAGGGGATAATGACAGATTATGAATTTAGTGACAGCCATAAAAATCCTCGTCATAAATTTGAAGACCAAGATATATTCCTATCTGGGAAAGTTGTCACAAAGCTGTCAAAACAATGGTTCACCCCTTGTTCTCCAGTAAAGTGGCATTAAGACCTGCTGTTTTCATAGATATGGATTTCAATTTCTTCTGTGAAATGAAAGTATTGGAGTTGATGACTCTGTGACCTCCTCCAGCTTTGAGTTTTGCAGGCCGGTGCAAAGTTGGTTGTCTATTACTGCATAACAAACTTCTCCAAGATTTATGAAATGAGCCATTTCATTTTGCTCACAATTTCGTGGGTCAAGAATTTAGGAAGAGCTCAGCTGGATAACTCATCTCTGATTCCAGCTGGGGGATCCATTTCTGAGATCCTGAGATGGCTTCTTCACTCACCCGATGTCACAAGGACTGACTCTCTCTCTCTCGCTCTCTCTCTCTCTCTCTCTCCCCTCCCTTTTCCCTCCCTCTGTCTCTCCCCATTTGGCAATTTATCCTCCAAGGCCCCTCCCTCCATGTGGTTCATACTTCTCAGGATGGCATGGCAACCTCAAGGTGATACATTCCATGGTGTTTCAATAAGCCAAGTTAGGAGCTGCTGGTCCTCTTAAAGGCAAGCCCAGAGTTGGAGTAGCATCACTTTTACTGTGTTGTACTGGTCAAAACATCACAGGCCAACCCAGATTCAAGTGGAGAACTAGAACCCCATTGGTCAATAGGAGGAGTACCAGAAATTTTCAAGCTCCCTTCTATGAGCCACAGCCAGCATTTAACTAGAAATTAACTTCCAACATAATTAAATCCACTCGGTGGCCATGGCTTAAAAAACTGTTGTTCTTTCACAAAACTTTGAAGATTTTCCATCTTTACAACAAGAAGGCTGTTTGAGATAGTCAATGATTATTCTATGGCCTCGACACACCCAGATAAGAAGCTGACTGCAGAGGAAGGTCAGGCTCCTGAAGACACTGTTCATAGACCAAAAAGCTATGTTTAAATAGAAATGATAGCTGTTAAAAAAAAAACAAAAACAAAAAAAAAAAAAAACAAGTAAAAAAGAAAAAAAAAGACTGATTTTTATGTAATTGACTTTTACCTTTGATAATGTTCCGTCCTTGGCTGTTCAGGAAGAATGGCATGGGAATCACTAAGTATCCAGTAACTCTATCTACAAAGTCTTGTTACTGAGGGCCACTTCACAGGGCCAGGGGATAAACTCATTGCTTAGTGTTCTGCTTATGCTGCCCAGTGTGATACAGATGCCACCCTTGCAGTCTGTGCACAAACAGACCTTTGTTGCTCTGGGTGCAGCAAATTCTTTACCATGAATAATCTACGACAACAAATGCTCCCTTTAGTTCCTGCTCAGTTTGGAGAGTATGTGAGCTCCCAAGAGAGAGAAATAGTTGCTCAATAGGAATTCAATGCTAGAAATGCTACCTCGAAGCGTTGCTAAGGGAAAGAAATGGAGTGGCATCCTTTGTCTTACAAGTATGGTAAAAGGGATAAATGGGTGGATTTGGTAAGTAGATGCCAAGTGCCAAAGCAGTGAGGTAGCACAGTGGGGTGGCAAGGCACCTGGGCTTTGCAGTCACCAGGCTGGTTATCATGTCCCAGACATGACACTATGGACCAATCACTGAGCTGAACAGCACCTCGCTTCCCTTGGGGAAAGAAAACACAATAGAAATATGTACCTCATAAGGCTGCTTTTGGGGGTTAAATGAAATGATCCCCTCAAAGTACACAACACACAGTAAGCACTGGATACATGTTGGTGCTGTTATTGTTACTATTACCACATTATGGACTCACATATTCACACAGCTCTTCAGGTATGCAAAGAAAATGCGGTTCCTTAATTTCATTCACTACTGGTATATTCCTACTGCACTAGGCAGTTGGGAACAGACGGTTTTTTTGTTTTTTGTTTTTTTAAGATTTTATTCCTTTTTTTTTTTTTAGAGAAAAGGGCAGGGAAGGGGAGGAAGAAAGAGAGAGAAACACCAACATATGGTTGCCTTTCACCTGCCTCCAGCTAGAGACCTGGCTGGAGACCTGGCTTGCAACCTGGTTATATGCCCTGGCTGGAAATCAAACTAGCTACCTTTGGGTTTGCAGGCCCGTGCCTTATTCATTGTGCCAGGGCGTGAATGGAAGGTTTTAAACATTCATTACTAGTACCTCAATCTCTTTTGGACTGAATAAACTTCTTTGATGATTCTGTATAGTTTAGATCATGTAGGGCATCTCCCCTTCCCAGGGCTTCACACCAAAAATGAAGTCCGAAGGCAAATGGAAGGTTGAGGGCCCTGCAACCCTGCCTTAGTTCTAGCTTTTCTTTGCAGTGGGGTGTGCCTTGTCCTGGTCCGGCAGTGGCCATGCTGACAACCTCAGAACACACCACCTGCTTTCAGATCTCTGTGGTATCACTGGCCTCCAGCACCTCTGAGCCCTGCCATCAGAGAAAACTGGAATTTTTAGGTTTCCTGCTCACTGTGTTTGAGCCCTAGGGAGCCAGGAGCCCTGCCTAAGGCTCCTCTGCCCATGACCCCTTCCCGACCTGAGCCACTCCATCACTGTCACTCCAGCACAGAGCCAAATGTTGGGTTTCTCTGATGACAGTTTCTCCGATGACAGTGGTTCCTATGGGGGGGGGGGGGAGGCGCATAATTCTGCCTCCAGAAGATGCTGGCAACATCTAGACTTTTTTGATGGCCACCATTGAGGAGATACTTGGGCTTCTAGTAGGTGGAGGCCAGAGATGCTGCTAAACACTTTACACTGCATGGGACAGCTCCTCAAGACCAAAGAAGTGCCTGGCCCAAAATGTCTCTAGTATCAAGGGAGAGAAAATCTATCGTAGAGGCTCCCAGCACCCTCCGGCTGCAGTGAGGAAAACAGGACACTAGGTTCAAGGTTATCAGTTCTCCTTAAACCTATCTAGATGTTTCCACTGCACTGCACTGCATCCGTCTCTCATTACCTAGGGCTTTCACTCTGAGAATGGAGCTCATAGAGAGATAGGGACATGGGTACCTTACCACTTTGTTCTGTCCGTCTTTCCTCACCTCACACTTCACTGAGCCAAAATAGCAGGCTTCCCCAGCCTTTCCTTGGTGACAGAGAAGTCCCCAACATCATGTGTTTTTCCTCTCCCAAATGTCTTTTGCCCTGGGGCCTTCTCTGGGGCCAAAAGAGCAAAATGAGTGCAGGCAGAGAAGCTGACTGATCACCGAGGGGAGATAAACTGAGAGGTATTTCAAAATGACTTCATTGTTCTTATATTAATATTTATAAATATTATGTAACCAGCACCCTGGCTGGTGTGGCGGAGGGGTTGAGCGCTGGCCTACAAAGTGAAAGGTCACCAGTTCAATTCTTGGTCAGGACCATGCCTGGGTTTCAGGCCAGGTCCCATGTGGCGGTCATGCAAGAGGCAACAGATCAATGTTTCTCAGACGACCGATCAATGTTTCTCTCTCCCGTTGATGTTTCTCTTTCTGTCTCCCTACCTTCCCCTCTCTCTAAAAAATAAACTTTAAATTTAAAAAATATGTTACATAACAGCTACTTTTCTTAATACCAAGCAGTGACTTGATAAAATATACATTGAATGAAATGACTTTCACTGTGTTTATTACTGCCCCCCCCCAAAAAATAAAATAAATAAAACAATTTGGGGAGGCGTCTTTTTCTAGGTGGTCTCCCTTTTATACTGTTGGGCTGCTCTCTGAAGTTCTGCTCTGATGAATAGAAACCTTATTTGTAGGTCACATTCTTGCCTCTCTGTACCTGTGAAACCTGAGCTGAGGGCCCACACGGTCCTCTCAGCCTCAGGTCCGCTCCTGTTGGTGACTGCGAAGCGTTCCACCCCAGACCTGAAAGCCTCCTGCTGCGGCTGCGGTGCTCCAGACCTGACCATGGTAAAGACAGAATGATTTCATGCACAGACGCTGGAATAGGGCTGTAGAGCTAGGAATGCTGGCTCTAACATTTGCCAGTGTCATTAACTATAAAATGTTGATGGTGGTAATAGTAACTATATAGGCAGTTTCAGTCAGCTCCAGCTGCCATAGCAAAACACCACAGACTGAGTGGCTTCAACAGCAGAAACTCATCTCATGGTTCTGGAGGCTGGAAGCTTGAGAGGAAGGTGCTAGAATGGCTGTTGTGTTTTTCATTCTTACTGATTGATTTTTAAGGAAAAGGAGAAAAAGAAATTGATTTGTTGTTCCATTTATCTATGCGTTTGTTTACTTCTCATATATGCCCTGACAGAGGATGGAACCCACAACCTTGGCATATTGGGGTGATCCTTTAACTTGGCCAGGGCCTAGCATGGCTGGTTTCTCATGGGCTCTTTCCCTGGCTTATAGACAGACAACCACCTTCCCGCTGTGTCTTTACATGACCTTTCCCTTACGCCAGCGATTTTCAGCCTATTTTCGCTAATGGTACACATAAACTAATTACTAAAATTCTGTAGTACACCAAAAACAAAATTTTTTCTTTGGCAATCTGACAAAAAAATAGGTAAAATTTTGATTCATTTATGTTGGATAGATATTACGGTGTAAGCTGTTGTCATTCTTCTATTTTACAATCTAAGGGAAAACAGGTCAATGTCCCTGGCCAAATAATCAGGTATTACATGTTTTAAAAAGTCCTGTGGCATACTCATTGAAAATGACTGTTCGCTGCACACGCAGAGAGGGGTGGGGGGAGACTCCCTTGTGTCTCCCTTAGTTTTATAAGGATACCAGTCCTATCAGATTATCACCCCACTTTTGTGACCTCATTTAACCTTACTTATCTCCTAAAGTCCCTACTTCCAAGTATATTCACATTGGGAGTTAGGACATCAACATATGATTGGGCTTGCAGAGGACACAAGTCAGTCCATAGCATAGGATTCCATGTAAAGTATTTGAACCTAGTGAGCACTCAATAATGTCTATTCTCGTTGTTGTTGCTGCTTTTGTGGAGAGTGTAGAGCACCCTCCGAGCAAGACACGCAGGTCTACAGCTTACCACTTATTATAAAAGGAGTGTACTGAGTGGGAGCTAGGGAAGAAAAACATGCTGCTGACTTGCAACCCCAGACCCAGACAGACAGGAGCCGGAAAGAGCCCAGGGAAGGTACCATATTTGGCAGAAGGAAAGAGGTAGGTATTGCTCAAGGGGGACCACATCACTAATACTGACAGAACACAGCATTCTTGACTTATTCCATAAACATTACAACAGCTGTCATTTATTTAACACTTACTAAGTGCTGAGCACTCTATCTCCCAACAACCTCAACATATGGAGAAATTGAGCTTCAGAGATGTGAAATGGCCTCGCCAAGGTTTCACTGTTATTAAGTGGGAAAAGCTTGACTTAGTTCCAGGACCGCATGAATCCCCAAGTCATGCACTTTCCCCTTGGACTGGACTGTCTCATGCACAAGCTCAAGGTTGTGTACATACAAGACTAGAAGATGCAATCCCTTAGCTGGAGTTATTATTAACTAGAAAGAGGAAGTGGTCTCCACTTGCAACATTTGGAAAGGGCTAGAAAATGTATCTATTTGTCCCTAAACAAATTGAGCTGAGAATGAATATATGAATTGGGGAGATGGAGGGATTAAGGAACTTGTATAGGTTGGCTATACCTTGTTACTGCATAACAAGTCATTCACTCCAAACTCCAGTGGATTGGTATAATAATCATTTATTTTTGCTCACAGGCCTACAGGTCATCCTGGTGTTGTTCCTCAAGGCTGGTTCTGCATCAGGCATAGGTCTGGCTGCCCTTGGCTCCATGCTGAGGTTTCCTATGTATTTCATCTGGGCCTCAGGCAGAGAGGTGGCAGCTACTTGGGAAAATCCCTCTTCACAGGGATGAAAGTAGCAATATCTCTTATGGCCCAACTGCAGAAATGGCACATGGGCACTGCCACCCACATGTCATTGACCAAAGCAGGTCTCAAACCAATGAGAAAGTTTACTTTGCCTCTTGTACAAGAGGCTGCAAAGTCATATGACAAAGGGCGTGGATAAGGAATTGAGGCCAATAATTTCATCTACCAAAGACGTTTTCTGATCTGGGGTGGGGGTTGCTGACATGGAGGGGGTGGAGTGGATAGAGAGGGTATTCAAAATCTCACTAACTTTCAAACACTTGCCAGAAGAATTTTGTCTATGAATCGAACACCACATTTCCTCATTTCCCCAACCAAGATCATGAAAGACAGACCTTCCCACCTTCCCAGTTTCTTTTTCTTTTCCTTAAAAAGCATACAGAATTGTAGGATGCCAGAACATTAGGCAAGCCTGGCTAAAAAGAGAGATCCTGCCCTGGCTGGGGTGGCTCAGTGGATAGGCGCTGGCCTGTGAACCAAAAGGTCACTGGTTCAATTCCCCAGTCAAAGAACATAACCAGGTTGCAAGCCAGGTCTCCAGCCAGGTCTGTAGCTGGAGGCAGGTGAAAGGCAACCATGCATTGATGCTTCTCTCCCTTTCTTCCTCCCTCCATGCCCTTCTCTCTGAAAATAATGAATAAATCTTTAAAAAAGAGAGAGAGAGATCCCTCTCATCTCAAGTTTCATCCATTTCTAAGCCTTGGCAAATATCTGTGAAAAATGTGTCCCTCTGCTTTGAGGTCAGAGTCCCCATGTGGTGTTTAATCTACTCCCCTGTAATCTACAAACTCAAAGACACCAGCCTAACTGTTTGACAGATAGGAGCAAGCATGCTAATAAAACAAAAAAGAAAAGCCCCTAGAAACATAAATCTGAAAGAACTGGGGCCAGGTTTTATTGCAGAAAGTCAGGGTAGGCCTCTCATGGTATCACATTACTGAATATGGCTGTATTTACATTTCATTGTGCTGGCTCAGCAGTTCTGATGATGGGGTTGTTTTTGAACTCAGAGACAAGGGTCCAATGGAAAACTAGATTGGCCTGTCTTTTCAGTAGGGACCTCCCCCGGCATCATTTGCTGTCTTCTTTCTTATTCAGACAAGCTCCACAGTGTCAAAGAGTTCAAAGAAGCAAGAACACCAGATGAGCTCTATCTAGGGGTCCATGCAGTACCTGGGTCCCTTCTGCTCCCAGTCTCTCAGGGGCTATAATTAGACAATCTGTGTGGCTTAGTGCATAGGTTAATATCCAGATGCCTTTTTGCACCAAACTATAAATCCTACAGGGTTATTCAGCCCCAAGTTTCAGTCTCCTGCAGTGTGTCTAGCACTGTTGCCAGACAAACAAAGGTAGCAAAGGAAGAAGACTGCATTCTCTGAACAGAAAATACTTACTATCTGTCCATTGGTTGGTGGAGAGCTGCTGTGACTTTAATTGCACTACAACTGGGGAACTGGGGCTTGGGAGTTTTAGGCTCTGCTTATAAGAATACAAACCCCAATCACATAACTAATTTCAAAGCAATGACAATGTACTTTATCCCATTCTTTTTGCCAAAGAGCATCTTATTTGAGCTTGCTTTCCTTTTTACTTTTCCTTCTAACTCACAAAAATATCTTCTGCATCAGGAGAAAAGAAGCACAGCTGACCAGAGAAGGGAGTGAGGGCTGCACTGGTACCCAGATTGTACTGATGAGGGAATTTGGGTCCAACACCCACCATGTCTTGGGGTTGGAGAGAGTCATTCAGGTGTCCCTGACCAATTTCATATTCTGGTGGGGGTTTTATTTTTTGCCATGAACATATGGACTGTGTTAGTGTTCCAGAGGCAGTTAAGTTTAAAGAAACAAAAAAAAAAAAATTTAGACAGAGAAAACAAGATACAGTACTTGTTAAAAATAAAGAATTTTCAAGATAGATAAATAAATAAATAAACACTTTTTTAATGCAGTGGTTTTCGAACTTCTGCATGCATAAGAATCCCCTTGGGTAAAAAACCCAAATTTCACTATAGTCAGCCCAGAGAATAGCCAAGGAATCTTTATATTTAACCCTATCTTCAAAAAATGTGGTTCATGAACAAGACTTTAGAAAGCACTCATCTAACTCCCTGTCCTTTGGTTTACCCTATGTCACTTACGACACGCTCTATTCCTGACTACACCAGGGAAGGGCAGTGCATTGCTTATTCTTGCTTTTCAGAAGACATCGCCCTAACCCTGGCTACATCTGTTGCAGGGCCCAGATGAGAAAGATATCACCTGAGTTGTTATAGCCGAAGACAGGAGCCCGTTTACTGCAAGACTCAGAACAAAACACTGGAGATTTCTGGAGCATTGGTTCTCAATCTGGATTGATTGCCCACCGCCCCATCCATACACACACATGCACACACACACACACACTCTCTCTCTCTCTCTTAACAATGTCTGGAGACACTTGGTTATCAGAGTGGGAGTGCGGTAAGGAGGAGTGACGCTGTGTCTGGTGAGCAAAGACCGGGATGCTACCGAACACCGTGCAGCACATGGGGCAGGCATCCACAACAAAGTATTATCCAGCACACAATGTTAACCATGCTGAGGGCAAAAATCCCTGCTTAAGACCCAGCTGCTCTTCAGAGAAAATTTGGAGAGTTTACACCCCCTCTCCATGTGCTCCAAGGTATATTGATCCCAGATGGTGGAAGATCTTGAATGCATTCTTGAGCATATACACCCTACTCCATTTTTAGTAAGCTGAGAAAGATAAGGAAAATCACCTGTGCCTGCAAACCAATTAGCCCAGAGGAGACTAAGTCATGATAACCCTGCAAAATAAATAGCTCTTAGTAGACATATGTATGTTGAATGTTGATACAAAGGCAGGAGAAGTGGATAAAAACAGCACAGTCCCTGACTTGGAATAAATTCTTTTTATGAGTGAATATCATGTCTACTCCAAGAGCCATAATGTAAAGTAGAGAGAGATGGACTCCAAATGGAGCATATCAGACTAAAGTAAATAGAAGAGGGGAATCCTGAATCCCCTTGAAGTGGGTAGGTAGGTATTGGGGATGGAAGGTTTTCTTTAATTTGGTCTTAAAGGTAGATATGATTTTGACAGATAGTACGAAAACAAGGTTATTCGAGCAGAGGGACAAGAAATGCAGGGTGGCATTGATGGGGGTAGGGGATGCATCCCAGAAGAGTGAAGAAGTTTTAATTGATATGTTAGGGAGAGGAGCAAGGTTGGTGCCGTTTGGGAAGGTTTTGACTGGTTGGCAAGTATATTTGGGCTTCATCAGCTGTGGATATTACAGGACTACCATCAGGTCCTTGGTCACAGAAAGCGCTAATCCCTAACCTAACCCCTGTAGCTTTAGTTCTTTGGCAGAGTCAATAGACATAAGGGCACATATTTGCCCCAGAGGTCTAGCTCCCTGCCTTCCTTTCCTCAGTATCCATTTTTCAGGTTCAGACTGGGCTCCCTGGGAGGCCTACTGAACACTGAGCTGGGTGAGAGACAAGAGCATTTGGGTGTTTGCAGTTCATATCCAGGAGCATAAGGAGAAGGATTTCCAACTTATATAAAACCACCACCATCCTAAGCACCATAGAGACAGGCTCCTGATTGTCATAGAGTTCACAGACAACCTCTACTTCTTAACAGATGCATGCCTTCAAAAGCAGGTCAGCACTTTTGAAGCAGCACTTCAAAAGTGATAGGTAGAGATAAGTTAGTGGGACCACGCTTTTGGGCTGTGGCAGCTCATGTTAACTCCATTTCAGCAGGGACCAATTTTTTGGTTGCTTCTTAAATAGGGGGGCTCCATCTAACCAATCTTCAGTCTTTAAAATTAGCAAGCAATTGCTCAAGTAAAGGTATAAATAAGGCATAAAAGGTATAAAAAAAGGTATAAAAAAGGCAGTGCGCATATTAATATGGAAAATACAATTAGAAAACAACACAATAAGTGACAGATACCCCCTTAGATGAGGAGATCCTGAGAACCAAAGCAGCGGAAGAGACTTTTAATGAAATTTGAATACACCAGGGAGCAGCTTTCATATACCTTGCACTGAATTTCTTAAACTGTGTTCCATGAGCTACACTTGAGTTCCCTGAAACAATATTAGGTGTTTCATAAAAACTACTCCATAGTCAGGTAAACCTGGGAAATTCCAAATCACATCCTATGTTTTTCATGGTCTCCAACAAAGCTTCAAAATTCCCCCACAGGGCATTGCACACTAAATGTTCTGAGGGCTAAAGAAAAAACGTAGTTGACTTTGATCAACCCAGATTTTCCAAATGAACTTGCTTTACTTGGGGATCCTTTTGTTTTCTTATTTTTTTTTAATAGCACACCTATCAACATTTCATAGATACTTAGGTGTTTCACAAGCACTTGCCAAGCACTGGTTCTGTTCTAAACACTTTACAAAATATTAACTCATTTAATCTTCATAACACACTGTGAAGGTAGATAATATTGGTTTATTTCATAAATAAGGAAGCTGAAGTACACAACAAGGGGGACAGAGAAGGGCAGGGAGGTCATTTTGTTCATGTCAGCCAGGTAGCAATCTCCATAGCGCACAATTTTTAACTAATTCTTGGAACATAGTGTAAAAAATACACTGTCCTAACAGCCCTAGCTGGTGGCACAGTGGATAAGGTGCCAAAGGTCGCTGGTTCCATTCCCAGCCAGGGCACATAACCAGATTGCAAGCCAGGTCTCCAGCCAGACCCGTAGCTGGGGGCAGGTGAAAGACAACCACACATGAATGTCTCTCTCCCTCTCTGCCTCTCTCCCTTCCCCTCTCTCTAAAAATAATGAATAAAATCTTTAAAAAATATAAAAAATACACTGTCCTAGAGGGGACCAGCCTGGGGAAAAAACATGGAGGGAACCTGGTTCTTTTTGAGCAGTTCCCTTATTTATTGAACACTTGTGTTACTTCTAGGTACCCCAGTACTATCTTGCTTTAATTTTAAAAATGCTCTCTCCCATAATGGGCCAGAAACAGAAGGTGGGTAGGCACACAGGTTAGGCAACTCAGGCCAACAGTGCCACGGCAGAAAGTGTGAACAAAGTGTACAAATCAGAGAACAGTGTGGACTCAGAGGTACACTGAAACCAGAGTCAAGATCATAAATCCCAGACTGGTCCCATGGAGGGAACTTTCCAGCATATCATCTATGTGTCTCATTTTACACTCAAGTGAAAAACCCAGACCTGAGAGAATGTTTGTCTGGTCCAAGGGCTCGTGGTTACAGCTGGGCACCTGTTTCCTGATCTAGGACAGTTTCCTACTCATAACTACATTACTGCTAATTTTAAAGATTGAGAGTAGCTTAGACAGAACCACTCTGATGGCAGAAGCAATCAAAAATTAATCTTTGCTGAAGCAGAGTTAGTACGAGATACTCAAGAGCACAGCCCAGCTAACTCACCTCTCTGCCCTCAAACCTCTGCATGTGGTTTCCTTAAATGAGGTAGGGAGATAAAATGATCTAGTATACTTTACTTAAGAGCAAAGTGCTCATCACCCTATAAAGCTCCCTTGGCCTAAGGGCACAGTATAGACTGTAATTCTTTAATTTCTCCAAAACTCTCCTACTTGCTACAGTAGGTAGAAACACTTTACAACAATCCTCAGAGGAAGGGCGCTGCTGAGTCAATGGGAGTCAAAAGATGAGGCCCCTTTGAAAGTCGGTGTGAGTGGGAAGACTAGGGAGCCACCCCCACAGCTGCAGGAGCTGCCAAAGTTCCTGGTAAGGGAGCACATGTCCTGCCCCCACACATGTCACTGTCACTGAGCCAAGACTGCTGGGTCTAAGAACAGGAGCCCTTAGAGAAAGCTCCTGGCACAGTTCTGTTCCTCCACTTTCAAGCCCGGAATCAGGCCAGGCAGAGCCAGGACAGGCCTGCCACTCATCCCTGGGAGCTTGCCTCTGCCCTGGACCAGACCCACCCTGGAGCTCACTGCTAATTGAGGCCTGATCAGTATGTAGCATGGATGGCTGCACACAATATGGCAGACTCGACCAATGCAATTGTTCCCCAAGAGGAAACCCAACTCTGAGGTGAGCTTTTCAGACCATGAACTATGATCTGAGAAGATGGAAAATAAGCAAGCACAGATGTGCAAGAGCAAAATAGGAAGGGGGAGGGGGAGGACACACAGAATCCTATACCCAATCGACTCAAATCACAAAAAGTTTAGAGCATAAAAGGGAAACAGAGAGGTCTTGTAATATATGGAAACTAGAAAAGTTGGTGTGTATTAATAAAGAGCATCCACATCATAACATACTAAACAAATTCCATTTTATTAAGTGTGGGCTCGTGCAACATTTCAACCAACAGTAAGAGGGAAGACAATTAACCCACTCTTCAAACCTCCCTTCTGAAAAGTCTTCCCTGACCTCTGTAACCCACACAAACCTCCCCTTTATGTGCTATGTTCTCTAATGGATTTGCTTATTTTTTCTGTTTGTTTGGGCCAGGTCAGGATCTAGGCAGCAAAAGAGTATAGCCAAGGATTCAGACATGGCTCAAAGTCTCAATCAAGTAGCCAAGATCAGAACAGATGGGGAATGAGAAGTCTGAGTCTGAAAAGAATGACACTGTTCCTTTATGTCAGAGCAGATGATGTCTTGAAAATTCAGGGAGATGGATACATCTCAACGATTTAGGCAGCTATCTAAGATGAAGACAGGAAAGATCCAGAACACAGCAGGTCAAAGGCATTGAAGAAAGGATGTCAAAGAATTGGAACCCTTAAATTTAGGGCTTATCCCAGGGTGGAAGCCCTTATTCTTCTGCCCTTGTTCATGATCACACACTTCCTGCTATCATTTGGTCACTCCTGGCTCTCAGAAGGAGACACCAGTTTGGTTATTATATTTTGAAAAGGTGAGAGGATTGGGGGGTTGTAGGAGCAGTCAGTCAGTATTTTTAAATATACCCAACACCGTTGATTGGGATACCTATAAATGTCCAAAGAATAGACACAAAATCATTTTTTAATAATCTGAGAACATAAACATAATACACTTCTATTCCCAGTGCTTTGATGCATTGTGTGGTTGGTCAAAGATTTGTTAAGAGATAAACATAGTTTAAAATCAATCATTCAATGCCAAACTTTTGTTGCAGTCACTCTAAAAATGTTACTTAGTCAACAAATATTTATTGACGGCCTACTATTCACCAGCCACAGTGCAAATCTCCATGACTGCATGGGGAGTAAGACCAACACTCAGTCTCCAGGACCATTAGGCTTTCCATCCAGCCTACAGAACACCCACCAGCCTTCCTTTCTCCTCCCTTTCTTTCATCTTGATGTCCTTCCTTTGCATGAATTTTTACTGCCTGGGGAGAGTAGTGTTTTCACAGTTTCAGGTTAAATCTTGTTGACTTTAAACAAATTGACAGCCAGATATTTACCCAGCAAAATGGGTTTATTCAAGAACAACAAAGAATTAAAATTTGGGACATGTAGTCTAATGGTGAACCACACGCTAAATCCCGGGAACAAAGGAGAGAAAAGGAAGAGTTTGGGGAAGGGGGAGGGGCTGTTGTAAATAAAGAATCCATTGGAGGAAACTGAGATGTCAAAGTGCAGTGGCTTTTCATTGGCTGAGTGGTTGCTGGGTGAGGAGAAGAGCCTCCTTCTTTCTATTGCTGGAGTAGGAGTAGAAAAACATCTTCCTGTGGGAGATGGAGAGTACATTTCTTTCTGTTTGGGATAAGTGGTAATGGGCTATAGGATGTGAAAACTCTGTCTACAGGCCCTGGTAAAACTCCAATTTAAATTAGGTTTCTGTTTTATTAATCTTCATGCTTTCATCACAAGATTCTTTTATATAGCAAAATTATTACCGTGTCTTGTAGAGATTCAAATTGTTATTCTGCTTTGTTGCTCAACCTAAAATACATAGAGGGAAAGGACAAGTTATTGATACTTGAAAATCACAAAAAGAAAATTATAAATAATTATAAAATTTGAAACCTAGGAAAATGATTTCAACTGTTAACCTCCCTTAAGAGCATTTACAGTCATACCCGAAATGTTTAGAAAATGTGTGTACTTTTATCTATCTATACACACATTCATCTAGATGAGTAGATATGTATGTACATGTAAGTGGTTCTCTTTGTGACCTTCAAACATGTGTCAATATCATGAACGCTCTAAATGTTAGAACTTGATAGGTTCTAAGGAAATTTTTGAGATGATGAAACTAAATTCCAGATAATCATTAGGTGACAATCAAATGCTCAGTTTAAACCAAAACTCACATCTGTTGACTACCAGCAAAGAAATGTTTGTATCAACATCATTTTAGGAGGTTTCTTCCATTTTAAAAATAAAACTTTGTCACCCAGAAAAGAATTGAGCTTTCACAGAGCAGTTAATAAGACTCCAAAAGCGGGATAATTTTAACTAGGAAAATAAAGGTCAAATGAACAATGAATTCTAACATATTCTACTTATATTGTTCAGCTGGTGACTTTAGTAATAATTGTCTTTATTGTGCATTTTCTAAAAACTGGAGATGGCTTTTTAAATAGCTAAATAATTTATTTTGAGATAAACCCAAAACAGCATACAAATTAGTGTTTGACTTGTAATTACGTGAGACTTCAGCTACTGGTTGCATTGTCTGGACAGTTGACACAGTGCATCCTTGTAACTTTGGTGCTTTTGGGGTTTGGTCCACAGGGAAAGCCAGGTAGCCACACTTTCTGCTTTACAGGCACCTGGTACAATACTCTGTTTGTAAAGCTTGATTTTTTTAAAAATAGCTTTTGTAAGGAAATACATCTGACATCAGAAGTGTCATAACAGCTTAGTTAAAAAAAAAAAAAAAATTCCTTAATGCTTCCAAGGGACATATTCAAAAATACCATGGATGAATCATTTATCAAAAAGAAAGAGTGGGCCCTGGCTGGTAGCGCAGTGGATAAGGCGCCGGCCTGTGAACCCAAAGGTCGCAGGTTCGATTCCCCAGCCAGGGCACATAACCAGGTTGCAAACCAGGTCTCCAGTCAGGTCTGTGGCTGGAGGCAGGTGAAACGCAACCATACATTGATGTCTCTCTCCCTCTCTGCCTCTCTCCCTTCCCCTCTTTCTAAAAATAATGAAATAAAATATTTAAAAAAGAAAGAAAGAAAGAGTGAGCCCTGGCTAGTGGCTCAGTGGATAGGCACTGGCCTGAGATTCCAAAAATTGCTGGTTGTTCGATTCCCAGCCAGGGCACTTAACCAGGTTGCAAGCCAGATCTCCAGCCAGCTCCTTAGCTGGAGGCATGGGAAAGGCAACCATACATTGATATTTCTCTCCCTTTCTTCCTCCCTCCTTGCCCTTCTCTCTGGAAATAATGAATAAAAATCTTTAAAATAAAAAAGAAGAAGAAGAAAGA
The DNA here is from genome assembly GCA_004026585.1 of Noctilio leporinus. Lineage (NCBI taxonomy): Eukaryota > Metazoa > Chordata > Mammalia > Chiroptera > Noctilionidae > Noctilio > Noctilio leporinus. Next base: position 182,879 of record PVIW01000019.1, read on the forward strand.
AAGAAAGTGAAATCCACTGAATGTGGAGTAAATCAAAGTGCATTTTAAAAGACTTTAAGATAGAGAAATAGCTGAGGGTTTATTTTTCAAGTAAAGAACAGGCATATGTAGAATAGAGGCACAACAATGGTTCAGGGCCAATACTGCAAGGTTGAGTGTTGTGTTGATGCAAATGTAATACCAAATGCATGGTTTTACAGTTCATGGGAAAGGATTAACTAAGATTTTACAATCATAGTCCTGTGTCCTAAGAGTAAGAAAGTGAGATACAAGCTGGATAAGAAGAAAAGTGAGAAATTAGTCATAATTAGTCTGCCAAATTCCCTTTTGACAAGAAAATTATTGGCCCTGTGTGTGTGAGTCTGAATAAAGTAGGTTGTGCTGTAGTAATAAATACTACTCTACATCTCAGTGGTTTAACACAAAAAGCCTTACTTCTCACTCCCATAAGACCTGTGCATGTGCATGGGTCCTACAGAGCAGCTCAGAAGCTCAACTTGGTTGCATCTTATAACTATGAAATCTGAAACATGTAGTTTTAAGTCACCATGGCTGCAGAAGAAAAGGCTTAAAGTACTGCATCAACTTTTAAATGCTTCAGATCATTGGCCACCTACCTACAAAAGGGCTGAGAGATGTGGAGGACATATGGGTATTCAGTGAGGAGTAAATGTCCCACCATAAAAACCTTAATCTTCCTCCAACAAAATGTATGCTCAGAGAAGTTGCAGGTTAATCCCAATAATTATCCTCAGGAGCTTTTCTCCAGCCCTTTTTAAAAAAATCTGTTAGACCTTGATTAATGCCTACATGAATACTCAAAACTAATTAGTTCATATCCATAGCAGATTACTCAGCCATCTCTTTACCTTCATGACATGCTTAAACCCTATCTCTCTTTAAAGAGCCTTCTTAGCAGACCTCAGTGTTCCTCAGCCTACAAAAGGGTGGGGCTCCAGTGTGCTGGCAAACTTTCCATTCCTATGGTACCAACACATTTCCCAGCCTGGGGACACCCTGCTTAAGCAGTTATGAGACTTGCGTGTGCGATGTTATAACAAAGGTTCTACACTTTTCCACACAGAGTTTGCTTTGTAGCATTACCTTCTATTGCAAGACATGGTTTTGCTTATGTTCATTTGATGAGTCTCTAGAAAGAATACCTGAACTGTGCAATTCTGCCTTTATGCTTAACTGACTCAGTAAAGTGAGGTTGCTGGAGCCACTGCCATCCTTGGAAAACTGGGGGTGGGGGTATTCTGGGCTTCAGATCTTATTCTTTTTTGTTTAAACTTCGCTTAAAAATTTTTTTTTTTATTTTTTACTGTGGAGAAATTGCCATATAATATTTTCCAACAGAGTTAGCCAAGATCATATCCTAAGTGGGAAGCATTACATGTGTTACCATTTAGCACTGATATATCACTTAAACACGCTCACAGCTGCAACGGGCTTTACCCAGCGGTGTGAACTCAGGCGTATGGCACTGGATGGGGTGTCTTGGGTTCCTTTCCAGCTCCCAAGCACTTTCATCACACTGTGACCTTGCCTGAGTCACTCAACATGTTTCCTCCGAGTCCTCCACAAGAGAGGCGAGAGATGAACATAGACCACATGTGTAAAATGCATGTTCTTTGAGGAAAGGGAGGGTGTTGCATGAATTTAATAGTGAGACCTGAGTAGTAGGCTATGCATTCATTTGCTATATATTATCTATGGGAGATGTTAACTCCATCCTGACAATTTAAAAAAGACAGGATTAGCAGATTTTACTCTGACCATTCTGTTAAGATACTGGGTTGGCAAAAAAGTCTGTCTTTTTTTTTTTTTTTTTTTTTTTTTATAAGATAAGACACATTTTTCATTTTCACCAATAACTTTATTGATTTGGATATTTTGGGTATGTCAGCTACCTCCCATGTAGGATAATGTTGATTGTTCTCAATTACTGTTCAATTTGATCGCTATCAACTTCAAGTGGTCTGCCCAAACATGGAGCGTCACCCAGTGAGAAATCTCCAGCAAGAAACTTTGCAAACCACTTTGACACATTCAGTCAGTCACGGCACCTTCTCCATACACTGCACAAATCTTTTTTTGCATTTGAATTGCATTTTTACCTGTCTTGAAAGAATAAAGCATAATACGCCCAAAAAGTTGTGTATTTTCTTCCATCTTTGATATTAAAATGACTACAAGCAACTTACCAATTTTGATAAGGCTTTTTTAATGCACACTGATATGACAGTTATCTCAGTATGATCTAACAACATTGTTTTGAATGAAATTAAAGACAACTAAGCACTACTGAAACCATCTTACAACAAAAACCAAATGAACTTTTTTAACCAAGCCAATACGTGGAACGAGAGTGGTCTTTTAACATAATTTCTTCCATCATCCCAGCCTCCAGAAGCCCTTACTTTGCTTCCTAGTCTCTGCTTGGTTATTTAAAAATTATAGGTTTGCTTCAAAACTGCTTAAACCCTCTGCCTTGTGGTTTTCAACCAAGATGGGAAATGTCCTTATTTTGTTTCAACAGATGATTTCAATTTTATTTATTTACTTAGGGATTCCTCAAATTGTGACTTTCCTTATCTCCTCTGGTCTCCATTCAAGATTCCCTGGTCTAGAGTGTTACATTAGAAATACAAAGTTGAGCAATACTTTCCAGGAAAGAATACTTTAGGGACCTGCTTCCTGGAAATAGCAGGGGGATCTTTGGTGAGAAAAGATTTTTTTTTCCATTAAAATTAGTAAAGTTGGGACCAGTAGATGCTTTTGGCAATGTTTTTCAATGTCCTTGGTAATGCTTTACTTCAAAAGATATTGATTATTTTTTTGTAAACCAATGAGGCAAATTTAATGCTATATTTGTTTTTATATTACTTTTCTTTCTTAGCTTAAGTCTGGTATTCTTTTTTCTCTATTCCTTATGATATAACGGGTCTCAGAATATCTTAGATACCACTGACATGAAAATATTCTATTTATTTATAGGGCTTAGTCAAAGAATGTATCCACTGAGTAAAATGAAAAACAAAAATCAAAAACACTCAATTTAACAGATTATTTAATTTTTTAATTTACTTAGGGATTCAATTTATAGTATGTCCTTATGTAACAGAATTGACCAACTAAGATATAAAATGTAAGTTGGAATCACATCACAAAAGATACTAAGGACCATGCATGGTGAGGAGCTTGCAATGTGCTAAGTATATTATTTCATCTGTATTTTAACAAAATAACATTTCCAGTATGAAGAATGGATTGAAATAATAACATAAAAGAAAAAAGACTAGTTAAGGGGGCAATATTCTAAATGAGACCAAAGCTAGTCCAGTGAAAGTGAGAATGAAAAGAAAGAGAAGTAAATGAATGAATGAATGAGATGGTAGAATTGAATCAAATACAGAGAAAAGGAGCTGTGTATAACCCTGGCTTCAGTGACTATGTTTTTAATCAACTGCTGCTAAAGAAGAGGCAGAGCAACAGATTTTTAAAACCCAGCTACTCCCTTATCTCAATAGCTTCAGGACTGAACAAAAGCAGGGCATCAATGCAAGAAGAACATGGTGTTACTGAAAACAATCTGATTCCTCTTCTCCACAGCCTCTGAGCACTGGTGCCTTGGTGGCCAAAGACCTACCCACACAGCCAAGACCTGGGGTGCCTCAGGACCACAAAGGCAGATGTATGGTTGTAACAAAGTGTTCCAAAGTGCTGAGCTATAGAAATGAACCTGGATATATTATTGATCACTGTTACTAAACATAACTAGATTAGCTTAGCTTAACATTCATAAATAGTAATAACTTTATAGTTTACCCTCAACTACAAGCAGTATCTGAGCAATCTGTGCTATTGCTCAGGACAGAGAGGAGTCCCTTATAAAAAGATGGGTCATCTTAACTCAGTGGACTAAAGTCACACACATAATAGTGGTCCTGTTCAATGTATAGAAAAACTTGGTAACTAAACTCTGGACTATTGTTTCTGAGGTATTAGGCTGAGAAAAGAAAAGAGAAGAAAAATTGTCCTCTCTCGGTCCTTCCAGCATAATTTATTCAACCAAACATAAGAGACACATTACGAACTATTCTGTTCCACTATCTCCCCAGTAAACACCCACTGAAGAACATGCAATATTCTAGTGAGATCAGAAACAAAATATATTATTCAAAAAGCTAAATGAATGTTCAAGGACACATGTGGTCAGTGGTATAGGAAGACAGTGTCCCAGGGCCTGGGTAGTTGAATAAGATGTGATCAAGGATCTGAAATTGAACCAAGGCCTTCAAGTAATGGTAGCTTTTAAGTGAATAAAGAAGAGACAGTACTTGGGAAGTGAAAAGTATGAGTTCAGGCAAGAAAGCATTTGTATTGGTCAGGCAAACATCTAATCCAAATGAATTTAAGACAAGAAGTTTATTGGCTCATATTACTGAAAAGTACAAGGGTCCATCATGAGGGACTTAAATGCCATCATTGGAACTCTGTCTTTCTCCATCTCTTTGTTCCACTTTTTTTCTCTTCTGACTTTACATTCAAGAAGATTCTCCACATATTGCAAAAAATTCTGACATTGGCTGAAGGTTCATTCCTCACTTTTTAGCTGTTCCAGTAAAGCATCAAAAATATGACTTCTCAAAAAAAATGACTTCTCTGACATTGATCCATCAAACAAATCTCAGGATTGCCTCTGATTGGACCATCTTGGATTACCTGTCCATCCTTGAACCAATCTCTGTGGTCAGAAGGATAAAACATACTGACTAACCAAGCCTGGATCATGTGCTTACCATAAATCCAAGGACTGACCAAAAATAACTGGCTATTATAGATTATTATTGAAAAGACAAAATAAGAGATCTTCACTATAGCATTAATTCATACAGATATTATATTGACCAATTTGAGATCAACAAACATTGCACTGATATAATGAAAACTACGGTAGGAGGAAGTAATGAGGTAAGAAGAAGAATATAAATGGTATGGATGCTTGCTGTGAAACCTGGGGAATCACTGATGGTTTTTAACAGGGCAATGCCCTTGGGTTCAAATGACATGCTAATTTCAAATATCCAACTAAAAATGCTGTTTCACAGTGAAAAAAGCTTATTAAAAGCATTAAGGCTGTGTATTTATGGAAAAGTCATGTTTAATTGAGGGTATGCTTATGCAAATAAGTTAAGTCTCTAAATCTCTATGAAGATACATGAAAGTTAAGAAGGAAGGCTTAATAAATTAATTCTAACTAGAGCAACTTCACACATTATGTGACATAAATATATAAAGTGAAGTTAAATCAAGAAACACCATTATTTATTGATTGGTTGATTGATTGTATCCTTCCTTCCACATGCCAGACATTTAAGCCATCACAATTTGCATCCAAAGGGAAATAGAGATTTGGCTCCTTGAATCTCACTAATACTGTAGAATAACAGACAACTAATACCTATCTTCATCAAACACCAAATCTGTGTCAGGTAGTATGCTAAGAGATGTAAACACTTTGCAAGTGAATGTTACAGATAAGTAAACTGAAATTCAAGGAGTTTAAAGAAAGTGCTCCCAAGAAACATAACTAGTAAGCATTATGTAGGGTTATGTAGAGATGTAGGGTTCAAGGCCAGTCTGTCTAAATCCAAGGCTGTGTTCTTTCCACTATTCTGGGTTGCCTTTTCACAACTGAATATGTTAATGGTGTCATTTCCAAGGTCACTGACTAGAATCCAATATTTTAAAAAATGGTTCACTGTTGATGAAGTTACTTGTCAGAAATGAGTTTCTGGGTTTCCAAAAGAAATACTTGTTATACATCATGAGAACTTAAATTCAGAGAGAAAGAGGGAGAGGGATGTATCCCCACTGTATACTACTTACATATAATTTTGATTTTAATTATGTGTGACGTTAGCCTCCCCAGTGACTTTCAGTATTTAAGAGACTACTGCAGTGGATCCTTTTGTAAAGTGAAGGCTTTACAAAATGTGGCTGCTTTACTATTTATTGTTCATTACTTCAGATAAAAATGTACAGCTGAGTTGTCCTAAAGTCTTATCCCTGTACATTTTGAATTTTTAAGAAGTATGATCAGAGAGTATTACTTATGCTTAGTAAAATAAGCCAGCAGTGAAATACAAATATCATATGATCTTACCTAATACAGGACACTAATGAACAAAACAAAAAATCAAAATAGAACCAGAGGCATGGAAAGAAGGAACAGACTGGCAGTATGCAGAGGGGAGGAGGGAGGGAGAAAGAGGGGCAAAGAAGGGGAAGAGTTTATCAAGGAACTAGTATAAATGACCCATGGACATGGACAACATGTAGAGATTGACTGTGTGAGAGGGGATGGGGAGGGTGGGACAGGGGAGAGCAATGGGGGGGAAAATGGGATAAATGTAATACAACAACAATAAATCTTTTTTTTTTAATGTGACCAAGTGTGGCTCCAGAAAAGAATAAACTGCCCAAATGTTAAATACGTTATCTGAAACTATGTAAATGTTGTTTTTAAACGTTAAGCCATCCTAAACATGAAAGATGAATGCTGGCCTAGAGCTGGGAACATGGCTGAGGTACACCCAGTCTCCTGGGTGAGATTTTTTTCTAAATTCTTCATCCATATCAACCACCTCCCAATTGACAATTCTGAGTTCTGATGTGGTTGAATGTATTTATGCACAGCTATTCTGGAAGTTCATTAAAGGGACAATTAGCCTCTGACCACCTTTGTCTCATACATGGAGAGAACCCCATAAAGTAAACACACTTCAAGTAGTTTGCCCAGTAATGGGTATTTGACCTACCCCAACCCCGATCTCTCCCTAATGCCAGCACAAGTAGTATTTGAAGAGCAAAGCAAATTACATTTTGATTCTAAAGCCTGTTCTAATGCACTTTGACTAACGTTCCAAATTCTGGGGAACAGCTTCACCATAGAGATCCTTTCAAGCAGCTTTTGAGTTGGCCATTATCCCACTAATACAGCCATTATTTCAATCTACACAGAGAATGCAAAGGCTGTAGTGGCTAGCTAAGAAGCAGGAAGATATACTGTGCATGCTATATGAGCCAATGGTTAGAACTGATAACTGAAATGAACAGTGGCCTCTCTTTATTTCCTTGCCCCACACCCAATGAGAAAATTACGCTCTTTAAATTTGACATTGTATTGCACATCAAAAGTCTGAAAATTTCCTATACAACTTACCTAGTAGGTTTGTTTAATAAATTTATGGTAAAGAAATAATCCAAGATACTTAATTTGGCTACATCAAAACTTAGCTATAAGAAGCCCTGGCTGGTAGCACAGTGGATAAGGTGCTGGCCTGCAAACCCAAAGGTCACAGGTTTGATTCCCCAGCCAGGGCACATAACCAGGTTGCAAACCAGGTCTCCAGTCAGGTCTGTGGCTAAAGGCAGGTGAAACCATACATTGAAAAATAATAATAATAATTTAAAAAAAAACAAAAAACTTAGCTATAAGAATGTTTCCTGTAGCCTTATGTGATTAATGAAAGATTGAAAATTACCTAGAAATGCAATAATCAGTATGGTTTTCCACTGCTGTTATAACACATTGCAACAGACTCAGGGTCTGAAACAACAAAATTCATTATCTCACAGTTTGGTGTGTCTACTGTGCTTAACTAGTTCTCTGCTCCAAATTTTGTTCAGCTAAAACTAAGGGGCCACCAGGGCTGCATTCCGTTAGGAAGGTTGTAGGGGAGCATAGGTCCTTGTTTGCTGGTAGCAGTAGCCCTGAGGTTCCCATTTTCTTGCTGGCTCTCAGTTGAGGATTATTCCCAGATTCTAAAGACCACCTGCCTTTCTTGGTTCATGGCTCCCATCTTCCATCTTCAAAGTCAGCAATGGTGGGACCAATCTTTCTCAGGTCACATCTCTGTACCATGTTCCTGGCTCCCTCATGCACTATGAAGGTCCCATGGGATTCCATTGAGGCTGGTGTATAATCGGGACAGTTTATCTGAAAATTGGTAGCCATAATTTCTTTTGTTAGGTAACTCGACATAGTTACAGATTCCAAAAATTAGGGCATGTTAATATTTGGGGGTCTACCACAATAAGGTGTCAGATGAGTAAAGTGTGGAACATGCATGGATTTAAATGAAATTTAAATAAAAGTAATGACGTGGAAAATATTTAATAGGATGGAAAAACATTAAGAAAATATCACATTAAAATAAGAATTTCAAAAAGTAGGCCACCCAACAGTATTTATATGTTTTAGAGTAAAAATAATATATAGTTCAATATATCTAAATATCTATATCTATTCAAAATTTATATATCTTCATGGAAAGATGTACCAAAAAAATGTTGAGTGGTTATTTAAGCTTGGGGATTACTGGTAAATTTATTTTCAGATTAATACATATTCTTGAATTTAGAGAAATGATTACGTATATCATCTACAACACACACACACATAAAATTTAAAAATTAAACACTTCTCATACAAGTTGAATGCAATGGATAGCCCTTTAGCCAGCCAACTGACCCATCCCAAATACTAAAAACTGTTTCTCTTAGATACAGTGATATTCTCATTCTCATGGGACTGAACTCAGTTTCCACATGACAACTCCAATCCCAGGCAGCCTTTCCTAGTTCTGAGAAATCCAATATTTTTAGCCCAGTGGCCCAGTAGCTCTTAAGCCAAGTTATAAGAGAAGTTTATAAGTTTATAACCTTATAACACCAACTTCCTACAGCTGCAATAATACATTTTTGTTTAATGTCATTTCTGAGAAATTTCCTGACATGATGCAGCCTGAAACATCCATATGTCAATGTTGGGTTTGGTTTAAATTTCAGATAGCTAAAAATAAGTCATTCTTCTCTTTTTGGTTTTAAAGTGTAAGCAGATCCAGCTTTTGATGTACAAAGCTTATAAACGAAACAATTTGCTGTCTCCGCCCAAAGACAGCTAATGCAACTCCAGAAAGAAGGATCTATCTTTAGCAGTTTATTCTACATTCTAACTGTGGTTTCTGTAAGAATATACTGTATACAAACTTTGTTCTTAAGGTTATTTCTGTTGGTGCCAAATTGACTTCAATTCACAAAAATCATGTGGTGCTTTCCCATGCAACTTGGATGTTTGGTCTAAAGAAAACAGATTTCCCCTCTTCTGCTTCAGCAACCATTCCTGTTTATGGAAGATCTACTTCCATACTTAGAATCAGAAGACCTAGCAAAGACTTTGACCATATCTATGATGAGACTCTGTCCTATCAGTAGCAAATTGGTGGGTACCTTATAACACTATGGTTAAAAAGTGTAGGCTCTCGCTGTGGCTGGTGTGGCTCAGTTGATTGGATCTTCCATGGACCAAAAGACTGAGAGATCAACTCCTGGTCAAGGCACATACCCAGCTTGCAAGTTAACTCCCAGTACCGGTGTGTAAGAGAAGGCAACCAATCAATGTTTCTCTCTCTCTCTTTCTCTTTCTCTCCCCCCCCCCACCTCCCACCTCTCTGCTCTCCTCCTTCCCTTCTTCTCTCTCTAAGAGCAATAAAAAAAAAAAAAAAAAAATGTCCTTGGGTGAGGATTTTTTTAAAAAGATGTAGGTTCTCCTACCAAAATCCTGGGGTAAGAAAATCCTTGGGTCCAAATCCTGTCTCTCATCTTTATTTCCTGTGTTCCCATGGCTCAGTCATTTTATTTCTGTGTGCTGCAATTTGTAAAATTAATATAATAATATTACCTATAACATAGGACTGTTGTGAAGTATAAATGAATTAAACATATAAAACAATTGGAACACACATCACACAGAAAAAGAGAGAAAACTTTTTTTAACTTTTTTTATTGGTTTGAGAAGAAAAAATAATGATTTGTTATTCCACTTATTCATACATTCATTGGTTGATTCTTGTATGTGCCCTGACCAGGTATTAAACCTTGGCATAGCAGGACAACACTCAAACCAACCGAGCTACCCTACCAGGGCCAAGAAGTCTTTACAGACAGAAGTAAAGTATTTACAAAGAGTGTAAGAAGCTCAAGTTATGCTTAACTAGCCAGGCACTGTTCTGCCTCATGGCCAGGTGCTTCCTCATTGAAATATCTGCAGGGCCCATTCTCCTTCCTTCAGGATTTTGCAGGCATAACTCATCAGTGCAGCCTACCCTGACCACCCAATATAAAATCATACCACTACTCCAGTGTGATACTCCTTGTTCACCTTACCACTTTTAACATTTTATATCATTTATTGATCGTATTTACTGTTTTGTAAGTTCCAAGAGGGAAGAGATTTTTGCCTGTTTCTTGCTGCTGTATCCTAGAACCTACAACAGCACCTAACTTGCAGTTAGTGGTCTGTAAATATTTGTTCAATACATGGGTGGCCACCTACCTTCAAGAATGGAGGCTTCCACTCAGAGAAAGACAAATACCATATGATATCCCTTATATGTAGAATCTAATGGACAGAAAAAAGTAATGGACAAAATAGAAACAGATTCATAGATACAGGGAATAGACTGATAGCTGTCAAAGGGGAGGGGTATTGAGGACTAGATGAAAAAAAAAAATGAAGGGATTAAAAAAAACTCATAGACACAAACAGTGTGGTGATTACCAGGAGGGGAGTGGGAGGCAGACAAGGGTAAAGGGAGAATAAACAGTGACAGGAGAACTGGCTTTGGGTGATAAACACACAATACAATATACAGATGTTGTATTATAGAATTGTACACTTGAAACCTATATCATTTTGTTAACCAGTGTCACTCCAACAAATTCAATTTTTTAAAAAGAGTAGAGACTGCATCTAAAAAGAATGAGTGAAGGAATGGGAGCAGTTTAGATAAGAACCTAGTATAAAGGAACCATGGATATGGACAACAGGTGGGATTGACTTTGAGAGGAATGGGTGGGTGGGGAAGGGGACAGAGGGGAGCATAAAAGGGGATAGATGTAATACAACAATAATAAAATTAAAAAAAAAAGAAGAAGAAGAAGAAGAAGAAAGAATGAGTAGAGGGCCCTGGCTGGTGGCATAATGGATAAGGTGCTGGCCCTCAAACCCAAAGGCCACTGGTTCAATTCCCAGCCAGGGCATACATAACCAGGTTGCAAGCCAGGTCTCCAGCCAGGTCCCCAGCTGGAGGCAGGTGAAAGGCAACCATACATTGATGTTTCTCTCCCTCTCTGCCTCTCTTCTGTCCCTTCTCTCTAAAAAATAATTTTTAAAAATTTTTTAATAAAATTAAATTAAATTAAAAGGATGAGTGGATATTGCAAAACTTGAACACAGAGCTCCTTAAGCAACCTGTTGGAAAACCCAATGGGAGCCCTGCATCATGAAGACCTCTCCCCTGACAAGATCCCCAGTATGTGTTCTAAAAAGAGCTAGTGAAGCAGAACAGTGGCTGGATGTAGGGAGACCACGCTCAAGTTCCATTGCTGCCCTTAACCTTCAAGTTATTTCAGCTTCCCTTGAATCTAATATGAGAACCAAGTGATTGGCCACGCCTTGTTAGGGTGCAAAACATTCTATGTTTCTGTGAATAGACTGGAGAAATAAGCATTTGGATCAGCATTTGTTTGATACCCTTGTACTTGGACTGCTTCAGCTGCCTTTAGCAAAGCTTCTGCCAAAGCCCAGCTGAAGGCTGCAAAACCAGTTAAATTTTCCATTTTACTTGTACCTTGAGCATCCCTGGACTTAGAAAGTTTGCTCCAAGAACCCCAAGAAATGTTCATCATTGTTTTGTATTAGATCTCTCAAAATAATAATAATAATAATAGAACTTTCTAGGTTTAGTGCAGTGACTGACAAATGTAGAAATAAAATATCTTTTGCATTTCTCTTTGCTTAAAATCTATTGGATAACTTTTTCTATTTGGGGAAAAATTGTGTTTTGCCTCTCTTCCTCTCCGAGTCAGAAGTAAAGCATTGGTTATAAGTAATGGTGTCAAAGAGGGGCCTGATGACACTTGGCAAATACAAATTACCCACATCTTGGGGTAGAGAGTGAGGTTTCCATTGTGTCCTAGTCAACTTTCTGCTGCTGCGTGAATATTAGCATTTCCACTTCCTATGTAGGTTTTCTGATCTGTTCTGGGAAATGGGAAGCCCACAGGAGGACTAGATCTTATCTTTTCTTCTCATTTGCCCCTTGAGATATGAATAAGATTTGGCTTGAATCCCTAATGCAGAAGCTCTGCCCAAGATTTTTATGAATGTGTGGGCTGGACCTACTTTTGGCTACCACTCATATTATTTAGAGTCCAATCTAAGCTGCTATAGTAAAGGGACTCAAAGCAGCAGTTGCTTAAACAAAATAAAAGTTTATTCTCTCCTGTAATGGTCTGGAGGTTATCAGAATTGGAAATGTAAAGCAAATATGCCATCTTCAATGCCCATGGCTGAGTTCAAGGTGACTAACTGGTCCAGCCCCTGCCACTACCTCTGCATGCCAGCCAGTAGGCAGAGGAAAACAACATGCAAAACTCGTGCCCATGTCTTATAAAAGGCACAAGGCTGAAGGGCACAGGGCATGTCTGTTTCCATTTCAATGTCCAGAACCTACCACTTAGGCACAACTAGTTCAAAAAGGACTTGGAGTTGGAGTTGTTACCTGGGCTATCATAGGTCTAACTACAAAAACTAAACTTCTTTCAGTAAAGTACTAAAAGAATGGATGATGGAGGACAACCAGCCATAGTCTCTGCCATAGTCCTCCTCTCCAGCTGCTGAAATATCCATTTGCATCTTTCTTCTCGCAAATAGCTTAGAACATACTCGTCCTGTCCCTCAGGGATTCAACCCAATGACCCCTCTAGTTACTGTATCTTGCTCTCCAAAAAGGAGCGATCTTTTTCCTTATGTAGCCCCTCAATGTGTGGTAGCATGCTGTCTCCCCCTCTGCATGTGCACACACTCCCTATATACAACGATGGAGTAGGAGTGAACAAACTGCAATTTAAAACTCCCATTAGGAAAAGGGAAGATGGAAAAACACCGCAGTCACTTGTCTATAGCAATTACCCAAGTTTTCCTGCCCTGACTGAATAAATTTCCTTGGTTTGATCCTGTTCCTGCCCGCTGAGATGTTCTTCCTTGTTCGTTATTCTCACTTGTCACATCTGAGGTGAGCATTAAAGAGCAGGCCTTCCTGGGGGGCTGTGCAGTTTTTGTAAAGGACTTCCTACTTGGGGTGCATTTGGGGGATCGTGGCTATTATAGAGATGGAAGAATTGCAGGCTTCTGGCTATGTGGTTCCAGTTCATTCCATGTATATGTAACTACAGCCAAAGAGCTCATCCAAAGAGAGAATTGTGTTTTTTTAACTCATCTTATATTTAATTCATTTTTATGCTACACCATTCTCTCTCTCTCCCTCTCTCTCCCTCTCCCCCCCCCCCTCTCTCTCACTAGCATTGTAGCAACCATGGGACCATCTGAAACAATAGTCTGAGTGGGAGGGCAATACCCTTAAATTGATTTTTGCTTCAGACTTAGCTCCCACCATCTAGGCCAGAAGTCTTATTGGGGAGGTCTTGTGGCTATAAAGTTCTCACTTGCTAAAAGTGTCCCTTTATAACATGAGTCACCTTTTATACTAGCCAAAAGTTATCAATCTATAAGTGGCCAGAAGTTTTTAGAACAAATCACCATTCTGAGTTTTCTCAACCAGTTTCACTAAAGTTGCTTTATCTAGCACCCTGCACTTTGCCCTCTAAAGTTGACTTTACAGACAGTATTTTCAGCTACTTTGCCATGACATAACAACAATCACCAGATTTCCATTGTGCAATGTCTTTCTGTGTCTCTTGCCACCCAACCGCTCAGCCCCTTATTTTGGTTTTGTTACGGCAACACATCACTTCTGAAAGCAAATTCTGCATTATGTGGGAGATGGCATTAGCTGCTCTCACAGAAAAACCCAAGTGCAGTGGCTTAAACAAGTCAAATTTATTATATTTTAATGATTTAACTACAATTTTAAAAATTCTTAAACAATCCTGAAAGGGAAATGTGTCTAATAATAGTATCTTAACCTCATGTCATGCGCTTATCGACTATGTACATTTTTTTTATTGCGGTTCTATAAAATAATAGTGCTTTTGCCATTTATCTCAGATTGGCTTTTTCCCTCATATACTTGTCTAGGCATTGACCATTTAGGACTGGTAGAGTAGTCTATCATTTTCAATCTGTGGCCCCTCCAGCTCCTCCATCATTACTAGCCAGCAAAAAATTGGGAGTCATGGAACTGCATGTTTATTCCTTTTAAAAGCACAACCAAAAGTAATACCTATAATACTATATCCATTAGCCACCTTAAGTCTCACATTCACACAAAACTTTAGAAAAGATTAAGCAATGTAGTCTACCTGGACAACAATGTGCCCAGATATAACTCAGCAGATATTTTTTTAATGAAAAAGACAAAGGATAGAATCAACTACCAGCCTTTACCACACTCTATGCCTCCAAATTCCTGTTTCCTCAGCTAATGTTTCTTCAAATGAAATTTACTCATTCAGATTATTTGCATTTGTAGGGGTTGACTTTACTGAAGCCATGACTTTGGGAGGCAAGACTTTCATCACAACAATGAAAGCAACTTCAAATTGAATAGTCAACATCTCTATGTCTTTATGCCACTGAATAGCTATAGTGCTGGTGCCCTTCCGATCTCATCACCTTCTCTCAGGCCTCACCCTATCTACTGTCCTTCACTAATTGCTCCTATTTTTTTGGCTTCGCCACTTTCCTTTTACTTACTAACTCATGGATTCAGAGTCTCACTTTTGTCACTAACAGCTTATCAAAGGCTTTTCTAAATAAAGGTAGATATTATCCCTTAAAGAAATTTTAGTGGAATCAATGGTATGGACAATAATATTACTATGCTGCTTCAGAAGACTGTTGGGGGTGGGAGGCATCCAGAAAGAACATAGAGGTCAAGGCCAGATACCTAAAATTCTACCAGATGTCACCTGAAAAAATATATAACATGGATACATTGGGATTCAGCAAATCCATAGAACTGAGCATTGGCTTAACACTTTGGAGTCATCTTGAAAACAAGCCCATAAAATACTGTTTTCTGCCTTGTTAGCCCTCTAACAATATATGGTTCTGTATTTGTCCACCAGTTTACTTACTAAGGTCTTTAATAATATTACCACCAGCCAGACATCAATGAAGATAGCTTCTCAGTTGTAAAATCCATATAGCTTTTCCCTTAGAGGCCAGTAATTAGATATCAATGAGCTCCCAGCTTCACAAGGCAGCCATTTATCTTCCTCCTTGTCTTCCTCATGCTTATACTATCTATTCATATTCTCTTTTCATGCCTGGGTATCTGCTATTCATGTACTTGCTTCACATTTTATTTGAACTGAAAACATGTCTGTCAATATATGCACAAAATCCATCCTGCATGGGGCATAATCCCATCGGTGAATTCCATCTGGTTTTCCCAGGATCTGCATCTCACTATCATGCTTAGAAGTTCCAAGTGGACAGATTTCAGATCCTACCCACATCCTGGCACAGACATCGTGGGTCCTAGCGTGCCTCCAACAGTGATGTGTGTATAATTCTGGGTATCTGAAGGGTGGTGAGTGTCTGGTGGCCTTGTGCCACTCATTGTTAGCCTTCAGGTTTGGGTTGGTTCCTGTAAGTTGGGTCAGTTCCTGTAATGGCTGAATCATACTAGCAACGGTCCTTTTAATAAGAAATAGACTTTTAGGTTTCATTTTCATAGAATTATATGTGAATGCCTCATATGGTCAAGAGAAAGAAGCTTTGCACGCCTATATTTAAATGCTGCAAGTAATTCCCACTCACTCTAACTCCATCCAGATGTGGATATTCTGTGCCCATGTAAATTAGATGGCTTTCTTTTCGGCCTTGTCGAGAATCTGCACTCTGACTCACACCAAGAATAAAAAAAAAAAAAAAAAATATGGAAAGAATGTGCAGCAACTACACACAAGACATGCTATTTTAATAGTACAAGCTCTGTTGAAGGGAAAATCAGGGCTTTTGTGCTGCAAACAACAGCATTTGCATTTTCAGGGGCTAGATGGGATGGCTCAGTAAGAATCAGGCCAAGGATGGCCTTTCGTCCTGGGTGTCAGCTATTCCCAGAGTTGGATTTCTGGTTTGGGTTCTAAGTGTTCTTGAGTTTGAGCCACATCTGCTCTCTGCCCCCAGCCCTGCTGCGGTGACTTTGTAAAAGGGAAGAATTATTCTGAGATAATGGGCCCTCTGTAGTGCCTACAGCATTTTCCATTCTCTTCCTCTCTCTCAAGTAGTGAACTGCAGTCAGGCGAATGTGGGCACCCAAAACGCTGAACACAAAAAGCAATTCACATGGCCCATCATGTTTTGTGTTCCAAAGAGTGTCTTATTTAAAACACATCCCACTGAAGGCCCGTTTCACTAAATTGGGCTCTTAAGTTGGAAAAAAATAAAGAGGAGAAAGAAAAGAGGCAGCCCCTCCCCCTCTCCCCTCTTTTTTTCACCATTCTTAAGTCATTTACTCATTGCTCTTTGGAAAACCTTGTTCCATGACTAACAGAAGTGAATTAATCTTCAGTCTTCCTTCACCTAGAACTCATCCTTCCTTCTTTGAGACACAGTAGGGAGAAAATCCAAACCCACAGAAGGTGGAAGTGCTTGTGGCATGAGAAGAATGACGCTACCTTGTCACAGATGGCATTGGAGCTGCTCTCTGAAGTGTATCCCAGCTCTGCCGGAAAGCCACCTCCTGGCCCCCATCTCAGATTCTGCCCCAGTCACAGCCTATGGCATTTGACATGTGTGTTTATTTACCCTAAACTAAACATGAGACTGAGAAATGAAATTCAGAATAAAGAGAATAACTCGCCACTGAGGCTCACGTGTCATTGCCTATAAATGCCTTAGAACAAGAAACCCACATTGCACTAACCAGGTTCTCACCGTTTACAAAGTGCTTTCTTACATAATATTGCATTTGATCCTTGCAGTTATCCCGGGAGGTGGGCAGGGCAAGTTGACTACTAAGGTTTTCCAGATGAGAAAAATGAAACCCAGGGGGGAGTGTTAACTCTCCGAGATCTCAGAGCTCATTAAACAGGACTCAACCCAGGGCCTCTGGTTTCCAGCCTAAAATTATTATCAACATATTTTAAACAGACCCTCCAGACTCACCGTCTCTACTTTCCAATGGTCTAACTTGTCTGGTCTTCCAAAGGTGGAAATCTCAGCACTACAGCTGGTCAACCAGCAGGCCTGGACTTCCAGGGCAAGTATAGCCTGTTATAACCATGCCCTTCCTCAGCCAGCTGACACAACTTCTAGAATGCACCTATAGCAAACGCTTCCAGGAAGCCAATATCCAAAGGGCCTGATATTTTGATGAGACATGCAAGTATTCTTCAGCAGCCCTGTCATGTGTTGCCAGGCTGAATAAAGGAACAGTGACTGCTCCTCAGAGTGTCCCAGTATCTATAACTCTGAAACCATCTTTCCCAGGGAGACAACAAGACAACAGCTCTCTGACCTGGCCAGTGGGGATGTGGTGGGTTGAATAGAAAGTTAAAAAATAAGAGACTTGTTTGTGACTTTTTTTCCCCAGTGACCTTGAGCTGACGGGGATTGTTCCTTTTGATGACTGAGTTACTCCACTAAAGAAGTATGATGCTGATATTTTTACATAACTTCCATGCTCTCCTGCTCCAAACAAAACAGGACCTCTATTCTCTCTGCTTTTGATGGGAAATCAAACCTTGTCCACTCCCTGTGTACAAGGCCAAAAGCAGGAATATGTATCAAAAGCCTTAAAAATCTTCATAACCTTGAACCAGAAATTTCCTCTGAGGAAATTTAGCTTAAGCGAACCATCAGGGATATAGAGATTAATATTAATAATAAAAGGTTCATTATACTAGGCCTATCATCTTGCTATGCTACATTTATTTGTGGAGGTTCAAGGCTTGGAGCACTGGCAAGGCTGGCTGCAGGAGAAATCGGGTTGTGTTCACTGTTGGGGTTCAGAAAAAGTAGAGCTTGTCTGGAGCCCTGGGAGCATCCAGGGTGGAGGTGCTGAGAGAGATGAGTTCAAGGCTCAAAGGCATCTGGGAAGCAGCTCAGCCAGAGGGAGGAAACCAGGGGTAAGTTTAACCTAATGATAAGGGCTTGGGCCTTGGAAAGGTGATGAGATGCAAAGGCAGGATGAAGGGTGTTGTCTGGAGTCTGACCCCACCCAGGCCCCTGAGGCAAGTTTCAGGCCTAGGAAGAGGGAGGGCAAGAATGAAAAACTGAGTCATTTCACTGACCTGTGCAACACTCTGAGCCCAAGGGACACTGCCCTGGGGACCTTTTGGGAAAAGGGAAGTCGCATGAAGGAGAGGCCCTGGCCAGCTCTGCCACCATGACTGCCCCAGGCAACTACAAGCCAAGAAATACTGTTCCTGGAGCAGTGCAGGAGAGTGAAATTTTGCTCAAGCTTCAGAGAGGGGCTACCTGAGAAGCTGAAGCAACTTGGCATCAGGAAAGGCAGGGAGGGGGCACAGGGGGATCAGCTCCCAAGGATGCAGCAAAAGTCTTGGGGACTCTGAGAGAGGGTACTGGAGTCTGGTAATTAGGCTAGACATCATCATTTAATCCTGGCTAGTGTGGCTCAGTTGGTTGGGCATCCATCATCCCACAGAGCAAAGAGTCACTGGTTCAGTTCCCAGTTGGGTACAAGCCTAGGTTATGGGTTCAGTCCCTGGCTGGGGAAGTGTGAAGGCAACTGATTGACACATCCCTGTCACACCAATGTTTCTTTCCCTCTCTTTCTTCCTCTCTTCCCATCTCTTTAAAAATAAATAAATAAATATCATAATTTATAATATAATATGCCAAATGTCCAAAATAAAAGATGGTTTGTAGAAGGGAGAACATGGCCACCTCAAAAAATATTATGTAGGCATATAAAATGGTACCTTAGTATAATCCTTAATTGTAAAAGTGATTATGATATATCATTTATTAAAGTTTATAATGCATATATGTACATATACATGTATATGTATGTATATACATTTATGTGTATATATATTGCATATATAGATATACACAAGTGTCCCAGGCCTTACAAGACTAATGAAAATAACTATCATCCCTAGTTACTTTTATCTCCCTACCTCCCCTATTAGAATCTAAGTTCTTTAGGAAAAAAGAACCTTTCCATCATGTTCACCTTCATATTCTTAAAACCCAGGAGAATGTGTTGTTCATGGTGTGTATTTGACAAATATTTATCAGATAAATAGATGGCTATTGCAACCCAGACTCTTATTAGGATAATTCCTAGAAATTAGGCCTTCTCAAAATATTCCCCAGTAATTTAGGGAAATCTTCAAAGGCGTCTCATGTTCTCCCATCATGGGTCAGCTTCAGCATCCTCCCAGTTTTTCCTCCTGGTCACTTGTCCATGATCTATGACCATGAAAAATCACCATTACTGTTTTCGGAAGTCAAAACCTTGTTTTCTGTTAGAAGGGTTCAGTTTCACTCTTCGGAGTTTCAAAATACTGGGTTTGGTTCAGAGGTTGTAAAAATGATCCCCTCTCCTATTCTGGGCCACACTTGGCCACTGGAACCCAAAGCATCCCTGCTTGGCCTGGAGACTGTCAGTCTTCTTTGAATGGTGATTTGGGACCCTCGTGGCTCTGACTATTAAAGTTCAAATTCAGTAAAAGGCTTTGGGGCAAAGGTAAGACATTATTCATACCAGCTTTTCACCTCTCTCCATCAATCTAAACTTTCCTCTCCTTTCATCAATAATAAAACAAAACTCCCATTGTATTATAATGTTCAAATAGATTCCATGGGAAGGGAGAGGCAGGAGCATGTTTTCTGCAGAAACTGCATCTGGTCCTCAGATCATAGAGACAATGAGAAGCTTAGGTCAACAGTTGTTATTCCTGGGTGGTGAAATTATACATGATTTCTATTTTCCTCCATAAATACATAGAAGTACATAGGTACGTATAATTTTTCACATTTTCTCCAAGTTTGTAACATATTTAAAATCATGTCATGATAAAAGCTAATTATTTATGGTTACATTTCACATAAAACAAAGGAAATGAAAAGAAAGGAAATGTCACAGCCATCTCAACTCCTGCCTGGGAGATTACATGCACTTGATACCTGCTGGTACCATACTTGGATTGGTGACCCATTTGTATGACAGAAATGAACTTTAGGCCTCCAGCTGAGGGAAAAAAAGAGACTCAAATTATTACAGTCTATGGACTAGAAATCAGCAAGAATATGTTCACTTGAGGCTCTCCAAAGTCAACATGACAAGGGCCCATTGACCCCTCTAACTAGTTACCAATAAGTCCAAAGGAAGAAAAGATTGGCCAGACTCTTAACCCATAAGGAAATGATTCTCAGGTCTGGAGTGAGGGAGGAGGAACCTAAAACAACACTTCAGAATCACAGAAGACTGGAGCTGGGAGAATTGTGGAAGGGAAAGAATCTGGTGTTTAACCTTCTAAGTTCACAGTTGAAGAAAGAGAAAATGGAGAGCTTGGTGATTTGATGAGGATGTCACAATTCTTGAGTAACATCAGGGCATTGTCAACTATTCTTCCCTTCTTGTTCAGTTAAAATTGATTAATGTCATGTTGCCAACAATGAGAGTATCAAACTTGTCAGAATCAAATTGTAAGAAATTTGTCTGGTGGCAAGAACACCCCTCTTCATAAAAACAAGCAGATAGTGAAGCAGGACACATGGAGTAAAAGAGTTACAGCCATTTCCCAAAGTTTGACCTGGGGCTGAGGCCTAGGGCTAGCAATAGGTGTGACATCGGAAAATAGGGATAATAGCAAACCTTGAGAAATATGGGTTAACCAATGTTTTAAGTGATTCCTGATGCTAATCTATTTTGTGAACTTGCATCTCAAATACCTTGGACAGTAGAAACTTTACTCATCCTGGAGGACTAATATTGTACATATGTAATTTGATAATGCTAGATAGAAGGTCACATTGCCTCAGGTAAAATCCATTATTTCTTCAGAAACCAAAGCTAGGTTATTCATGGCTATGGCTTTCAGTACTGGGCATTCGGTACCTTGAGTTATTCCTGAGATAGTTAAAAATTCTACTCAGAGACCCTGGCTGGTGGCTCAGTGGATTGGCACTGGCCTGTGAACCCAAAGGTCACTGGTTTGACTTCCAGTTGGGGCACATAACCAGGTTACAAGCCAGGTCACCAGCCAGGTCTGTAGCTGGAGGCAGGTGAAAGGCAACCATACACTGATGTTTCTCTCCCTTTCTTCCTCCTTCCCTGCCCCTTCTCTTTAAAGATAATGAATTAAATCTTTTTTAAAATTCTACTCAGGAGTGTTTCTATGCAGTAATCTACTTAGAAGCCACATCTATATATTTTCATTTTGCTAATTTTCTTACTTCATCATCTGTAATTCATTGCACTGTAAGAAATACAGCTATTTAGAAATAGCTTTCTAAAACACCACCATTATTTTGATCATAAGTTTTTCTTTTGATAAGCTATAGAACTATGACAAATAAGGCCAAAAAATTTTAAAAATCAGTAATGACTGACAGAGATCCCTGGCAGAGACAAATCAAATAATCTCAATTCAAACAATATCTGTCCAATCACTTCTAAAATGATAACACTGCAAGAAATAGCACTGAACTATTAATTTCATGGTTGTGGTCGCTTTTATAGATTCCTTTGTCAAACTAGAGTTTGAAAGGTATCTGTCACCAGAGTGAACTATAGTATCTTTATCCATTTCTGCATATGGAGAAAAGTAGCAGTAAATTAAATATTATATAGACATACAATCTTATGGACAGATCTTGCTTCTTGCTATTAATGGGCTGTTATTGTATACTGTTAAATATGCAATAATGACATACACAAATTGCCTAAATTATTGTTAGGATCTGTAGAACTAGCAGGTAAATCTAGATACAGAGAAAAATCAAGGCCAAGAAAGAAGATTTATATACAAGGCAGACATATTTGGTCAAGAATAAAAAATAAGTGTCACTGAGACCACTTCATGGCAACTACTTTTCTTTGTTTCAAACCTATTTTTAGATATGGGAACATTCATGATGAATGTGACTCAAAATATATTTATATCAGCCCTGCCCAAGTTCTTTAAACTTGTCTAAACTGTCAGAAGTGTGTCATTTCTGGCCAAGACAAGCTAAAACTTAAAACATACAGTCTTTCATGTAAAATCTTCCTCTCCCTGCTAGAAAACAAATTGCCAACTAATGGTCCTACAGTGAGAACCCAAGGTCAGTGAATCTATGTTCACAAAGAAGAGTGACACTTTAATGTTAGTGTGCAGGTGTGTGTGTGAAACACGCTTGAGATTAAACTATGGCACATCTGCAGTAGGGAAAACCAAGTGGCAAACTGCATCAATATAGGTCACTACTTCCAAATACATTTAAATTTTTTTTCATCTTGTGTTTCTTAAGTAACACTTTCTGTTGTTCTGCCATTCTTAAAGTCATCAATAAGAGAGGATTGGTCTTTGTGGTCTACAGACCTTCTGTTCATAAACAGGAGCCTGTCTGAGCAAGACTTTCTAAAAATGCCATGATTAAAGAAAATATTTATTCTTGGAAGTAGAAATGACACTAGAAGCATAATTAATTCATTTCTTAAATTCTCTCCTGATGTGAAAGTTAGTCTGTGTGCTTTTGAGCAAGGACTTGTGCTAGGGCCAAGGAAGAGCATGCACTGCATAGAGGGGTAGAGATGGTAGCTTTTTAAAAATCATCAGCTGGAGGAGAGTGCTAGGAAGAGGAAAAGAAAGGTGGCAGGGAGAAAGGAGGGGAGGATTATGTCCAAACCACATTTCCATGTTCTTCCATCTCTCCTTCCCCATTCAGGTTACAGTCTCAGATTTCAGGTGTTTCCTGAATTTCAAGCTCTGGTCTCTTTCAATATTCACAGAAATTTTTCTAAATTTACTATTAAGCAACAATACCATTTTACAGCATATAATTTATATGAGGTTCATGCATTTGTGAGACTTTGAGAGTCACACACACACACACACACACAATCAGGACAGAGAGAGGAAGCCAAGTAAGAACACCTGCCAACAGCTCTATCAAACCCTTCTAAATTTGTAAAAAATAATTAAGGTAATAAAGAGAATGAAGCTCCACAGCAAAAATGGGTTTGAAGCTGAAATGTGTTGAACAAGAGGAATGTGAAGCAAGTCTTCAGATCTTGGGGTCCTCAGCCTTCAAAGAGCAAACCAGGGCATGATAACTCAGAGCACAGGGGTGAAGCCAGTGAAAGGGAATGGGCACCAGGCTGTTCTGTGGGGACAGACTCACCTGAGAGGGACCCATGGGGCCTGCTAAGATGTTTATGTGTCTGTCAGGGTCCCCTGGGAAAACATCGAGGTGTGGAGCCCCACATAGGCCAGGCAAAGTCTATAAGATCTGGCTGGAAAACCAGGAAGGCTGGGTGCATATGTGCCTCAATGCTGTAGCCAGTGGGCCCCTGGTGGAAACCAGGCCATGAGAACATATTTTAGCCCCTTTGAAGCTTGGTCTGTTCTCTCACCTCACTTAAACCTTCCGTTGTATCAACAGTAGAGATTTTTTAAATTTGAATGCACATCTTGACCTGAGTAAAATCTCAGTCAATGCTATTCCTGAACAATATCTATTTTCCTATAATTAACATTGTTGAGCATCGATTTACAAGCTACACGCCTTCAAGTTTACTACTTTCAATAAAAGATCTGAGGGAACAGCAAACCAGGCTTTTGTCCCCAAGACACTACCAGCCTTCTCCCCCCTAGCACAAGCTGCCCAGGAAGTATTCATTTCACATGCAGCACCAGGGGATCTCTACAGATCTCTACATCCAATACTTGTCATAGAAAAAACATGAAAAAAGCCAAAGATCAACAAGTAACTATGATCCCCTATGAGCACGAACAGACTAAAATAAGGCATGGGAGTGGGGGAGACCACAAAAAAATCAGTAAGTACAAAGGTGCAACCCCAAAATTCAAAACTATCTCCCTTGTAGTAGAAGATTCCCCACTAGGTGAGTGTTCTAAGAACCCATCTGTCAGTGGGTTAGCTGGCATTGTTGTGAGAGGCTGCATTTGGCTTTGGTGAATTTTTTTGAAGATTCTTTCAATGTGTTTGCCCATTTCATGATGGGTGATTTATGAGCACCCACACTGCATTGAGTGTTCAGCAGTTTTTGACCCAAAACAGCATGACCTCCATGCCTCAGTCTCCCTATTCACCTGATCTCCCCCAGAGTAACCTTTGTTTCCCTGGATGAAAGAAGTCCTCAAAGGGACACAGTTTGCCGATGTGGAAGAGGTGAAACAAACAAACAAAAAAATGGCAGAAGCACTAAAGGCATCAAAATCAACTAATTCAAAAACTGTTTTGAGCAGTGGAGAAAACATCTCCACTGTTGTATTGCATCAAATGGAGAGTACTTTGATGGTGACTAAAGTTTAAACATGTAAGAATAAATACACAATTTTTAATAAATAAATTCCAGCTTTTAGGGGGGTACCCTCTCATAGGCCTGGTGGGGAGCAAAAGGTACACTTGGAGGGAAGGGCCCAAGTGTTCTCATTTGGGGGCATCCTAGACATTCGAAGCCAGTTACTCATTCCTCCTCCAGAGAAAAATAGAATCTGTTCTTATCTATCTGGGTAACAACCAGTCTTACTGGGCATTTCATTTGCTGAGATACAGTGCCGTCAGCCTTTGCCTTTCATTTAACAGCAGCATTAAAATTATGTAAGATTTTAGGGTACTTCCATTCATACAAGGACAGCCAAAAGCCACAATCATAGTGTTTATGTAACACAGATACATTTCAAAACAAAATATAAGTCATGCCCTTGCATTTTGCAAAAGCAATCCTATTGGAACATAAAGAAGTGTACACAGCCTTTCTCACTCTGCAGGATGTTTTCATTTTGTTTGGTCCATGTCCCTAATTGTATTTTGGTTTAGACTTCTGCTCATTTTCTTTTGTTTGTGAAGAGCTGTGTCAGGCTGAGTTTCAATTTCCTCAAACATTCTGGTTCAAAATGAATTATTGATTAGAGAAAAAGTAATGTACCATCTGGGGGCCTTGTTTTCTTCCTCAGCTCCAGCTGTGTGCTCGCCACCAGCTCTTCCTAACCTTCTTCTGAAAAGCAAATGTATCAACTTGAAGACAGGAAGAAATAAAACTTGCAGCAGTGGGATAGAAAGGGAAATGGGAAAGGTGCACCGCTGATGACCTCCTAGCAAGTGGTATAGCAAAAAGAACCTGCAGTCAGGAAGATTCCGTCATGTCAGAGGTTTACAATTCGATAAGTTGGTGAGGGGTTGAGATCTTCAGAGGCTTTGACTGGAGGAAGTCAAAAATGGCTAAATGAGGGGAAAAAATTGACTGCAAACACTGTGGCAGTGTGAAATATAGTAGCAAAAAAGTCTCTGAGGCCCTGGCTGGTATGGCTCAGTGGATTGAGCACCAGCCTGCAAACAAAAAGGTTGTTGGTTTGATTTTCAGTCAGGGCACATAACCAGGTTGCAAGCCAGGTCCCCAGCTGCAGGCAGATGAAAGGCACCCATACATCCGTGTTTCTGTCCCTCTCTTTCTCCCTTCCCCTCTCTAAAAAATGATAAATAAAATTTTTTTTTTTTTTAAGTCACTGATGTTACCAGTTGGACAAACTCGCATAAACTGAGATACTCTTAGACTGAGTCACATAACAGGGCAAAGATGAGTAGAATCGACCATTGAAAAGAAATGGGAAGTCATCAGGATGAAACCCAAGGTTGAGGATTTTTTCCTTGTATCAAGGGAGCAGACTCAACAAAACAGACATTTTATATGGAACGGGCAGTTCAGAAATAAAATGAAATATTTACAAATTCCAAAACGATTCAAAGCTCCCACCAGCACAGTCCTTTCCAACTTGGAGGGTCCTCAATTAGATGGACCGGCAGCAACACCCTCATTGCCCGGCAGCAGTTTTCCACCAGAGACGGTGCCCAGGAAAGGGAAGCGAAACGTAGCAGCCACTGGGATACCCATGCAAGGGGTCACCCAACTCATTTTGATCTCAGAAGCAAAGCAGCTGCATTTTCTACTGATAAGAAATAAAGGAGAAAACAGTTTGGATGCTTCCTTACCAGATATTTGGGGGAAACATTTGCCAAATCCTAGAGGTGCGAAGGACTTGAATCCCAGCAATGATCTCCAAGATCCTGTAGTCAGAAATGGCCATGGTCCAGAGCTGTCAGGAAAAGCAACAGAAGAAGCAGTGAAGGTTTGAAATCCACTGTGGCCTGAAAATGGGACCAGCCAGAAAGGCCAAATTAGGAGCATAAAGGTAGGAGGTGAACTCTAGTCCTCGTAAAATAATACCAGACATAGCATGAATCCCATATAATTCTGAGACCTTGATGCTTTTGACACACTCTCTTGAGCATTATCCCATTTAATTTCTGTAATTGGAGGCCTGTTTTCAGCTTCAGGTTCCACCAGTTCTTAGCCATGGCGACCTTGAGTCAGCCACCTCCATGAGCTGAAGCGCCCTCATCTGTGAAATGGGAATAATAAAACTACTGACTTCCAAGCATTGACATAAGAATTACATGAGATAATACATGCAAGGCCCTTCACGTGTTCCCTAAAAACATAGTAAGCACTCAAAATACTTCACTTTTGTAAGTTATTAATAAACCCCACAGTAGCCCTGTGAGGTAACCAGGATAGGTATTATCCTCTGTTTGGTATAGGTGAGGAAAGGAAAGCTGAGAAAGTGACTAGCCTATGTCTGCACGAATGTAGGCCCTGGGAAAGAGACCCTAGGAGATGTACTGCTCAATCGCAACTGAGAGCACTGTGAACGGTGGCATCCGGGCATTGTACAGCCATGTGTTTGCACCCAATCACAGCTGGAGAAGGGTCAGAGGAGCAAATGAGTTTCAGATTGCTAAACCCAAGGAAAACCTGATGGGAAATTTTCCAGTGTTCACTTTGCATCTCAGAAGCAGACCCATTCAGTCTCCCACTTAAAAAGACATAGTTTTATGGTCCGAAGGCTCTCAGGAGATAGCAGGTTCCAAAAGGGGAAAAGAAGCGTGTTGCCCATGGGAGAAAGACGTGTCACGGGCACCCGGACGCCCTCACTCACTCTCACACATGGTGCTGGGTGAGGACTGCCTCCCACGAGCCAGCAAGGCCAAGTGAATGAGGCTGCCTTCTGGTCGCATTTCTCAGCTCAGACCGTAAAACATCAACTTTCTGGAATCCCCACAGACTGACTTATTGTGGAAGGAGCTGAGGACTTACTGCTTCAGACACCCAAAACTTAAAAAAATATTACTATTACCATTGTAATGAAACTGTGTTAATGGATCACAGACACCCCTGGCTTTTTAAGCAGAGTGCATTGAGTATTATAACTTAGCCTTTCCTTAACACCTCAAGGACATCCTCATGAACATTCATGTCTATGCTGGGTTGTATACAGTCATCCTCCCATCCTCCTGGGACATTTTGAAGCATGTTAGAAAGGGGCTTCCACTGAACTAAGTGGATCCGAATTACTAGCATTTCTTAGTATTTCTCTGGGGTTTTTTTTAAACATTATTTTTGTCCCATCTCTTACCATGAGCACCACATTTTTTATCTCTTGCCTGCCTCTGTCTCCTGTCCTCTTCAAATCCCTTTAACTTGCTTTTGTCTCATCTATCATAGATAGCCAAGCTTTATAAAATAGGTTGTAAAATGAGTACCAATAACACTTTCCAATGTTAATTTAATGATACATGAATTATATGTCAATAAAGCTACTTATAAATGCATGGTAGACTGCAAAATCTTACAAAAGGAGAAAGATCACACTACTCTGTTGATTTTGATGCTAAACTATTTCACTCTTTTATTTCAAAATAAAAAGCACAAATGGGGCACCGGCCTGCTAGCCCAAAGGTTACTGGTTCCATTCCCCAGCCAGGTCACATAATGAGGTTGCAAGCCAGGTCTCCAGCCAGGTCCATAGCTGGAGGCAGGTAAAAGGCAACCATACATTGATGTCTGTCTCCCTTCCCTGATCTCTAAAAATAATAAATAAAATCTTAAAAAAACAACAACAAAAAAAAAAAAAAACAACACAAACGGCCTCTGAGTAAGTATTCTCCCATAAGTGATATGCCCAAGAGTTAAGTAAGGTATGGCCTTTGAGATGTCTATTTTTGTTGACTTGATTTTTTGGCTTAGTTCTCAATACTGTAAGTAAAGTTAATCTTAGTAAGATGTAACATGACTAAAAGCCTCCTCTCTCATCCTTTGTTCATTCCTCTGGCATTTTTGGAAGGCCTGCTAGGTACTAGACTCTAGAAATGAACATGAATCTTTAAGTGACTTGGTCTTTCTTGCATGGATTTCATGTGCAGGTCTCTAGGACCAATGAGTTCTGATGCTTCCTTGATGTGTGTTCCCATAATAACTCCATGACTGCAAACCCAGGCAGTTCCCAAGGAAGCATCACAGCCAACCAACTGAGAGACCAGCCCATTGCGAGAGAGCTGGCCCATGGAATGGAGATCCTGGGTCAGGAGTGAGTGCTGAGCAGTGAACACAGAACTGCTCTCAGCTGCTGCATTCTCTAGCACTTTTCCATGGAGCATCTAGAACCTTGTTACTCAAAGTATAGTTGCTCAGACTAGCAGCATCAGTATCACATGGTAGCTTATTAGAAATAGTCTCGTAGGCTCCACCCCAGACCTGTTCAATCGGCCCTTTAAAAAGTTGCACAAATGATTCATATGCTCATTAAAGTTTGAAAAGCACTGAGCTAGATAATATCGTACACAAGCATCCCTGAAACACCTGGCACTTGACCCACTGCAGTAATCCTATTTTTCAGAGCCCTTAGGTGAATGACAACAAAGATAAGAGGCCACCGTTTGACAGAGAGACACATCCCACTGGTCAGTAGGCAGAAATGGTTACAGTGATGCGGAGCAGATGTTCACATATCTCCTGAGCAGCCAGAGACCACTGCTGCTCTCTTCACTTGCCTGTCAGGGTTAATAACTCCTCTCCAATGACTCATCTCTTCATACACATGTGTTGTAATTTTCTTTAAAGACCAGCTTGTCAGCAGCATTCAAAGCTGGGTATTTTTCCTTTGTTGCAAAACTTTCATATTCCTGGAAACATCAGCTCCCACCCCAGCTCAGATTCAACTCCAGTCTTTCTCATACCATTTCATTTATCCACACATTTACTTGCAAAGTAGTTACTGAGTGTTTACTATCTTCCACATTTTCCGTTCGGGGACCACCATATAAACATTTGCACCCCCTCTACGTCAATCAGCTTGCTTTCCTTTAACACTTAATTTTTTATATCATACATAAAACTGGAAACATTTTTAAAAGAAAAAAAATACATGACTTCTATTCTTTAAAAACTATTATTATAATTGAGAAGGCAAGAAACATAATTTTGAAGGAGCTGGAGAATAATTATTCAAGACCATGTAGGGATGATAAGTGATAGAGCAGAAAAAGCACTGGATGTGCATGAGTCAGGCGATCTGGGACCACTTCTGGCTCCTCTGTGAACCCACTTTAGACTCTTAGATAAGCCCTTTTGCCCCTGTACAATTTACTAAACTTCTATGGGACCATCTGATCTTTAAAAAAAAATTAAAAATTCCTCCTTGTCTCTACCCAAATGGCCAAGGATGGATCTTGAACTCCATACATAAACTCTGATGGAATTCAAGACAAGAAAATAAGCAGCATGGGGTTGAGTAGGGAGACTGTATATTACCATGATTAAGACAGCAGACAACCCCAAAGGTTGCTGGTTCAATTCCTAGCCAGAGCACATAATCAGGTTGCAAGCCAGGTCTCCAGCCAGGTCTATAGCTGGAGGCAAGTGTAAGGCAAGCATACATTGATGTTTCCCTTTCTTCCTCCCTCCCTGTTCTTCTCTCTAAAAATAAAAAAAAAAAAAAAAAAAAAAAAAAAAAAAAAAAAAAAAAAAAAAAAAAAAAACAGACAAATCTAGGTTCAGATCTCAATGCAGTATAAGCTAAATACCCTTGAGGCCTTTAATAAGTCACTTAACCTCTGTAAATCTTTGTTTCTCCTTTGAAAAGTGGGATAATAATAGTACCTATCTCAGAATCATTATGAGAACTACATGGAATAATCCATGCAAAGCCCTTAGCAAAGTGCCTGATGTAAAGAATGTGCTAAACAGATGATAATGGTGATGTTAGTAATAGTAATAGTGGTTCCTTCAGAGAGGTCTCTGTGGAGCACACAGGCCTTTCCAATAAGGATAAACTTCCACTCAGTTGGATAAAGTACAAAGAGACTGGCCAGCTAGCAGCAGATGAGTAGAAGAAAGGAATGGTAAGAAGTAAGAAAGATGGGGATACAGTTAAGTTGATGGACAACTTTCTTAACCACAATGGATGGACTTGGTTTGACAAAAAGAGCTGGACATAATGACCCTCAGGTAGAGTGGCTCTGGTATCTCTGTGCGGGTGAGGAGGGGCTGAGACTGAAGGGAGAGAAACCAGCAATGCCTACTGGATAGTCAGTCCTGAGTAAAATGGTGAGAGCTAGACAACAGGGAAAACATTAGTGGGAGAAAAGCAGTCCTCTGGAGTTTCCCAAGGATCTATTCAAGATTCTTCCCCAAGAAATTCCTCTTGATGTCCTGCAAACACACACGTTTAGTATTTCTTTCCACCCCAAACGGGAAGAAACAAGCAACTGTGCCCGTGTGCGTGAAGATTTGCGAGGAGCTGAGATCACATCCTGTCTGTGAGTTCTGACTCAGAGAATCCCGTAAGAGGATATTGAGGGTTACTAAGCAGGCCATGTCACTTTCAGCCTGGCTTTAGTCAGAGATCTTGTTGGATAAGAGCAGGACTCAAGCCCCTGAGGCATGACAAGGCCTCTGCAGCGCCATGTGGTTGCTATTACTGAGCCTAAACAACGAGTGCTTGTGCAGGCTGCGTCTGCATCCACTGTGGTCACCTTCATAGTCTGCACTCCAGGGCTGTCCGGGATGAATGGAAGCTGCCCTGACATACCCATGGGAGGCACCCACTGTTTCCTAGAGATGCCCCAGAAGTAGAAACAGGAAAGAGCTTTGCCTTATTACTGACCCAATTGACCAGAGCTTTGTTCCTGGGTTTATCACTGGTTGGCCTGTGCATGCTTCACTTGGGTTTGGTGCATTCTGGAGTACAGGTTCTCCTCCACAGCTTTCTGGATGGCAAACATTGCTCCAGCCCTGAACTATAAACAAAGAAACTATCATATGATGTACAGAGGGGTGCCAAGTGACGTGAGACATCAGAGGGAACAACAGTCCCGCAGTCTTCCCAACACATATACACACTCTCCCAAAGGCCTGCCACTAGCCTGACTTCATCTTCCATAATCCTGGGGATCTTCAGCTGGGAAAAAAGAAAAAAAGATTGAAACCTGAGCTTTGAAAGCAGGACATGTGGCCATGTCCTCCTGGCTATAATAGGTGAAGAATTGAAGCAACAATGAAAGTGAAGAGCAGAACGGTTTCTCTGAGGCAATCAGAGAAAGAGTCTCTTCCATCACTTTCATTCTTGGCCTTAACTTACGTATTCAGGAAGCAGTTACTTAGTGCTGGCTGTATCAACAATAGTCCTAGATGCTTTGATGGATTTCACAAATTCTCTGATACTCCACTCATTAGGTGAGACATACGGGGAAAGAGAAGACTTCCTAGAGACAATGATATTTGAGCAGGTTCATGGAGGATGAGTAGGGTATTCCTGCCAGAAAGGTAGTTAGGCCAGGGGGAAGAACTATATATTCAAAGACCTAACTCAAGAGGAGCCATGTCTATTTTGGAGGGGAGCAGAAGGCACAGGGCAGGCTCTGCTACTCTCACAGTCCACACAGTCCAGCAAATAATAGTATTTCAGTGGGGGCCTGTCCTTCTGAATCCTGCCTCAGTCTCCCCTTCTCCCACCCTGTGTTCCTGAGGTTATCTCCCACAGGAAAGAGTACCCAGTTATCTCTGAAGTAAGGACAGCATTGCTACTAAAGAGCTATCCTCTGCTGGCCCCATTCCTCCCTAAATCGCAACTCCAACACAACAGCACTAACAACAATAAAGCTTTAGCACATCAGTTCAAACTGAGACCTTGTTTTCCAAATGGAAACTTGGGAGCAAAGGCACAACTGAGCAATATGCAAAATGATGTTCTCAGAGCCTGAGGGTCTATGGAGACTAAGTGATACATAGGACTGGAGCCCCCACTTCTTGTTTGTAAAATAAATAATAACACCTGTCTTACTGGATTGGGCTATTGTGAAGATTAGAAATAATATGCCATGTCTAGCAATTATAAAAATTGCTCAATAAGTAGTAGTCATTATTAACATTACTATT
Organism: Noctilio leporinus; assembly: GCA_004026585.1. Lineage (NCBI taxonomy): Eukaryota > Metazoa > Chordata > Mammalia > Chiroptera > Noctilionidae > Noctilio > Noctilio leporinus. The sequence continues at coordinate 215,395 of PVIW01000019.1, forward strand.
AGTTATATCATTATACAGCATAGCTTAAGCAAGAATTCCCAACTTGGTTGGCCTCTCTGAAACTTATGGGCATCGTAAGTACTTAAGAAACAGCAAACAGCCCTGGCTGGTGGCACAATGGATAAGGCGCTGGCCTGCAAACCCAAAGGTCGCTGGTTCAATTCCCAGCCAGGGCACATAACCAGGTTGCAAGCCAGGTCTCCAGCCAGGTCTGTAGCTGGAGACAGGGGAAAGGCAACCACACATTGATGCCTCTCTCCCTCTCTGCCTCTCTCCCTTTCTCTCTTTCTCTAAAAATAATAAATAAAATCTTTAGAAAAAAAAAAAAAAGTAATATTGAAATACCAAAGTGCGTTTTTCAACAGAATTACTTTTCAACTGCTAAAAGTTGTTTCATTTTTCAAATTAACTTCACTGTTAGTAAGACCAGCCAGTTTGCCAAAATAAAATGATGCCAATACATATTAATTATAATACACAAATTTAAAAATAAAACTCCTTTTGGAGTCTGGGGCTTCTTAGACATCTTTCTACCTAGCTTTGCTTTGACCTCAGCCACTGGGAGAGGAAGATATAAAACACTATGGGTTTCAGAATGTTCTGTCCTTGGAAGCTCTCCATTCAAAGCTTTTGGCCTAATGTCCTACTAATTCCCTTCTGACTGAGGCACTTTGGGGTCAGCTGAATTGGGGGTCTACAGGGATTACAGAAAAGGGACTGGGTGCAGAGTTCACGCCAACACTACATGTTTTTAGAAACTTGGAATAAAGCCAGTCCCTGCTACAGGGATTTAAGAGGGGGTTAGCTCAGGAACTTTTTCCCTAAATAAAAGAATTCTGAAGCCAGTATTGTCCTTTTATCACCAATAATAATTGTGGCTACTACTTAATGAGAGAAAAGTATGTGCTGAGCATTTTATGCACACTATTTCTAATCCTTGCAAATAATAATGCTGTAAGGTATTTTAATTCCTATTTTACATATAACATAATTGATGCTTGGAAAGTAATTTTTCCAGGGATGACACTTAAAGCCAAGATCGGTCTTATTCCTATTTCCTCTGAATCTGGCACTTCAGCATTTTCCCCAAAAGCAAAAAAGACTAGCCCTCAAGTATGTATGTCTATACAGGAAACTTCAATTATTGGTTTAAACATATTTACTAATTATCACCTACACACCCAGCACTATATTAGGCACTGAGGCATTGTGAAGAAGAATTTTGGTTTTGGCTTATTTCTTGACTTGGGAAAATTTTGCTTCTTTGTATCCTGTTCCCACATATGCCAATGATCTAGTTCTCTAGCCACTAAAAAAATATATAACAAAACTGGAACCTTCTTTTCAAGGCTTGGGGAGAGCTAAATGAAGGATCTTGTTCTATTGAAAATCATGCTAGTATTAATTTTCCATTTAAATCTCATAGATCCCAAATGATATAATTTACGTCAGAGTGACAATTTTTAAAAAGTGTCTCATCAAAAAATTTGAACCACTGTGCATTTTATTTTTAAAGAAATACCAAACCTTCCCCTACTTGACCACATTACAACAATTCCTGTTGGACATCCTGTGGAGAACACCCTGAGAATCTTTGCCAGAACCGGCTATAAATTCATAGCATAGTAAGTAGGTCAGTTAAATTGTGTTATTCAGTGATCCTGAAGCAGAGGGTGAGGGGTAGAAGGGGACAATATTAGGGTGGAGAACAAGAAACAGTTGAAAAGGCATGTTCACTATTAAGATATGATGCTATATTTTAAAAATGAAATGCATTGCTTTCATTATACAAGCTTTGAAAGTGAAGCTTGACAACTTTGCTGGTGGTCACTAGCATTAAACAGAAATGCTGTTCCATGTACATGAGGGGATTGGGGATGATACGGACTTAACCCTCAGCCTCAATTTCATAGCCAAGTTCTCAAATCCATACAGAGACATGTACTGTGTGCAAAACTGGAAGTCATCGTTTCAGTGACTGAGTTTCAGATGTTTAGTTTTGTTTTAGTTTTCATCTTCCTCACTTAAGGGAGAAATACATCAAGGTTTTCTTCACCCTAAATGATCTGGGGGTGGGTGGGATGGAAATACGACTAAATTATGTTCTAATAGATTGTTAACTATTCCTACATAAATAATCACCTAGGTTCCACTGAACTTGGGAAGTAAAAAGCATGGGATACACCCACTTAATAAAGCAAGATGTCTGGAACTCCCACCTCTGATTCTGTGTAATTAACAATAGGTCCTGGCCATCCATCATCCATGTGCTTTCTTTCCTGCCACTCTCCATCCTCCTCGATCAATGAGAAAGAGAGTTTCAATTGGGCAACTCATCATCTTTAAAAGTTCTCATTCACCAGTTCTTTTAGGGCAAAGCCTCAGGGAAATGAGGATGTTTAGGTGGTTTAAAGCTAGTTTGTGAAACTAAGGTAAAATGAACAATTGAGTAAAAGGAAGGAAGGGGAAAAAGGAAGAAGAGAAGAAGGAAAGGCAGCGAGGGTTACAAGGCTGGCAAGATGCATAATCCACCCTTCTGAAGGTAGTGGGCAATGAGCAGGTTCCTATCAGCTAAAGGCTGTGGTAAGTGATTCAAATGAAGACAGAACATATGAACGCAGGTGGGGAGCATTAGGCCAAAGCCTTATATTTAGGAGGGGTATAAGCATTTGACATTTTTACCAGAGTTAATTTGTTAGATAGGCAATTTTAGTAAATAATATTTGAGATTCCTTTTTCAATTTCTTGTTTCTACTGTAATATACCCAGACCTCTGAGGGGCCATGGTTAAAGCCATTAAGGTGGAAGGGGCCATAATGGTACCAAACAAGCATAGAATATTCAGGAGCCAAGCAAGGAGTAGGCAGCAAGCCGTTCCTGACACCAGAGGGGAAAAGGCTCCTGGGAGAAATGGACGGTCCACTGATTCCTGCATAATTTTTAACATGGCTGTCTTTTTTACATGTATTATATATGACTAGCCTACCTAAGATTTCACCTGAAAAAATATTTCCATTGCTGAAAAAAATTTTTAAACACTAAATGAATACCATTCCAACAGAACAGCCTCCCTTTTGATATTAATTTTGAAAACTAGATAGAAAATTAAAATAAGACATTCTATTGAAATTAGTAAGAACAAACTATTAAAAATATAATATTGAGTGTCAACTATAATTGAAAATGAAAAAATTAAGTATTAGGAACAAACAAAATAGTAAGGAATTTCTAGGAAAACACCCAGGAAAAGGCAAAACCCAGAGTTACTTTGTCCTAAGGGTACATGCCAATAACAAGTAAAAGCTATAAATCAGGCTTTAGTTGTGACTTTTATAAAGCTTTTGGGTAAAGCTCAAAGTGCAGAGCCTCCCCTATACACTATTGCAGAAAGTGTAAATTCATACAGCCACTCTGCATGGAATGGTCCTCAAAAGTTCTAAACGGAACTATCACAGGATTCAGCAATCCCTCTACTGAATATCCAAAGGAAATGAAATCACTTTCTTGAAGAGATAACTACACTTCATATTCATTGCAGCATAATTATTTATAATAGCCAAGGTATAGAAATAACCTATGACATCATTTTGGACATAGAAACCCTAAAAGAAACTGCATTTGAACTATTAGAATTAATAACAGGATATAAAACCAATATATAAAAGTTAGCCCTGGGCCCTGGCTGGTGGCACATTGGATAAGGCACTGGCCTGTGAACACAAAGGTCACTGGTTCAATTCCCAGCCAGGGCAAATAACCAGGTTGCAGCCAGGTCTCCAGCAAGGTCCATGGCTAGAGGTGGGTGAAAGGCAACCATACATTGATGTTTCTCTCTCCCTCCCTGCCTCTCTCCCTACCCCTCCCTCTAAAAATAATAAACAAAATCTTTTTTTTTTTTAAATTAATTCCTGGCTGGGTAGCTCAGCTGGTTAGAGCATGGTCCTGATACACCAAGGTTGTGGGTTTGTTCCCTGGTCAGGGCACATACAAGAAGCAATCAATGAATGCATAAATAAGTGAAGCAACAAATTGATGTTTTTTTCTTTCTTTCCCTTTTTCTCTCTCTAAAAATAAATTTTTAAAAATTAATTGTATCATTACAGTCCACCAAAAAAACTAAAAAGTAAAAATTTTTGAAAAATACCATTTATTACAGCATCAAAACTATAATTTCCTAAGAATAAACCTAGCAGAACATGTGGGAAACTGTTATGAAGAAAACTAAAATTGCTCATTACAAGTCATTAAAGGAAAAGTTATTCCATGCTCATAAATGAGAAGGCTTAATATTGCAAAAATTCATTCTGTACATTATTCTTAAAGTCATTGTAATTCCAAATAAAATCTCAACAAGTTATTTTTGTGCCACTTAACCAGCTGATTCTAAAATGCACATGGAAATGAAAAGGGGAAAAAAGAGCAAACCTTTCTTAAAGAAGAGAGACAAGAGTGACAGAATTAGCTCTGCCACGTACCAACCCCCCTTTTTTGTTTCAAGACTTTATTTATTATTTTTAGAAAGAGGGGAAAGGAGAGAAGCATCAATGTATATTTGCCTTTCACCTGCCTCCAGCTGCAGACCTGGCTGGAGACCTGGCTTGCAACCTGGCCATGTGCCCTGGTTGGGAATCAAACCAGCAACCCTTGGGTTCGCAGGCCAGCACCTTATCCACTGTGCCATCAGCCAGGGCCCCCAACCCTTATTTTAAAGCTATAGTAACTGAGACAATGAAATTTTGGCCCAAGAATAGATACATAAAACAGTAGATCTCAGAAACACACATGCTTATGCAAATTTGGTGTATGAGAGATGGCACTACAGACTAGTGGGAAAAGAACTGTCAATAAATTGTACAATTGGGTATTCATGAAGAAAAACACCAATGGATCCTTAATTTATATTATATGTAAAAATCAGCTCCAGGAGGATTAAAAAGCTAAATGTGAAAGACAAAATAATAAAGCTTTAAGAAAGAAAATAGACGAAATATTTATGACTCTGGAGTAGAGAATGGTTTCTTGAGTAAGATATGAAAAGCAATAACTGTATCAGAAATGACTGATAAATTTGCATTAAAATTAAGAACTTCAATTTATCCTAAGACATCATACTGCAAATGAAAAGACCAAGGTACAAAAGGATAGAAATCATTTAAGATACATAACTTAGGATAGGTGAGGAAGACTTACAAATCAAGTGTAAAAAGACAAAATCAAAATACAAAATGGGCTCAAGGCATTCATAAACAGACAGTTCACAAAAAGAGACTCCAAATGGTCAATAAACATATGGAAAAGTGTTCAGTGTCATTACTAATCAAAAAAATGAAAGTCAAAACCACATTAAACTACCATAATACATCGGATTGGCAAAAGATTAAAAAGCCTGCCAAACCCAAATGTTGGCCAAAATTTAATGGGGGTGAAAAGTGATACACCCATTTTAGATAATAGTTTCGTATTATATACACATTCTCATGACCCCATAATCCACTGTTGGGCTTATGCTCAGGACCACAGAAATTTATGCACAATTACCACCAGGATGGCAGTAAAGAATATTTATACAGCATAGTCGAAATATTCAAAAAGGGGCAGTCCAAGCATATATGGCAGTATAATGCATACACATGTTATGGTATATTACTTTGTTGGAAAACTAAAGAGAAATGAAAATGAGCAAATGATAGCTACGTACAAGAACCTGAATGAATCTTACAAATATGCTGACATAAAAATACATAATATAATCTTATTTGTATAAAGTTTAGCACAATGCAAATTAGATATATGACAAAATGTAAGGCCCCAAATACAGCCCTTCAATCTCTCAGCGAAAAGAATGCCCTAATGACTTGGAGTAACTGATTCAGGCAACAATTATTGAGCAAATAGTATGAATTAGGCCCTTCTACTAAGAATGGAGGTAACAACACTGACAGGCCTAGGTTTTACCTCAGAAGATACTTGAGAGGATAGTCATACACAAACAAGCCATTCACATGCAATAAGAATAATCACTTTTACAGAATTTCGGGTTAAGTGCAGGGCAGCACTGGAGAAATATTTAAGTCAAAGAAGTCTTCACCAAAAAAATAACATATGTTAAGTGATCCAAGAATATTTGAGGATGATATATAGGTCAGTTGATTGGATGGAAAGTCATAAACTTTTTTTGGAAGGTATTTTCAGTTCATAGTAACTCTCATCTTTTATTATTATAAAATAAGAACATGTTCCAGTCAAATCTCAAAGCAACTAAAAATAAGTTTAAAGCAACTGTAAATATTACAATAACATAAGTACAAGAAAAATATAAGCAGTTTCCACTGAGAGAACATAAAAAAATGTTATAATAACAGACCTAAAGTAATAGTTACATTAAATGATGCTTAAAGTAAATTCTTATATAAAATACTGGTTCTCTTTATTTAGAAAGAGATATTTGCATAAATAAATTCATCTAATAGTGTCTGCTCCCAAAATTAGTAAATAAGTAAGAGATACTTCCATTTTGCCTGGAAATTACTGCTTTAAGGACATTTTATTTTGATGTCAAAATACATTAGTAATTAGAACTGCATATTAGACTACAGTAATTTATTATATCTTTTTTATTTAATCTTTATTTTATTGTTTCCATTATCATTGAGTCCCCTTATACCCCTCTCCCCCTAGCAATTACCACACTGTCGTCCATGTATGTGCAGACTTCTTTCTGAGATGTCTATGAAACAGCAACAAAAAATTTAAAAAAAAAAAAAAATCCACTGAACAATTCTCAGTGATAATGCTATTCCTTTTGTTATTGTTTTACTGAATTCACCAGTATATTTAAGGTTTTGTTTTGTTTTTTTTTTTTCTTTCATTATTTTTAGAGAGAGGGAGGCAGAGAGGAAGAGAGAGATCAATGTATGGTTGTCTTTCACCTGCCTCCAGCTAGGGACCTGGCTGGAGACCTGGCCTGCAGCCCAGCCACATGCCCCAACTGGGGATTGACTCAGCAACCCCTGGGTTCACAGGCCAGCACCTTTCCACTGAGCCATACCAGCCAGGACCACCAGTATATTTAAAGTGGAGGTGCATCTTTTCCAATTGTTAAGCTTAAAGTCTGCAATTAAAGGAGAAAAATGTCACAAAGTGCCTTTAAAAATCTTACTTTACTCATATATCTCTGCATACACTAAGTTGTATATATACAATAATTCTTAGGAATAATAAAGGGCAAGAACCACTGAGCTAGACTAAAGAGATAAAAAAAGAAGTCTCAATGAAGATGTCAGGTGCTCAAATAATTATGCCTTTAATATAATTACCAAACTCCTAGCAGTAAATGGGAGATAGTTGGGGAATTCTGTAGTGTTTCAGCTTGTGTCCATGGTTTATTCCATTCTGTTTTAACCTTACCTTCTCTAACCTTCTTTACCCTTACCATTTCTAACCTTAAACCTTTTTATTGCAAACTAATATTATTAGGTGTTTGGTCCTGGCTGGCATGGCTCAGTAGATTGAGCACTGGCCTGCAAACCAACTAGTTGCCTGTTCAATTCCCAGTCAGGGCATGTGCCTGGGTTGTGGGCCACATCCCTAGCTAGGGGCCTGAGAGAAGCAACCAGTCGCTGTTTCTCTCGCACATCATGTTTCTCTCTCTCTCTTCCTCCTTCCTTGCCCTTCTCTCTAAAAATAAATAAATAAAATCTAAAACTATATACTATGAGGGGTTTGGATTCTAAAGTCATCATGAGATGACATATGTACCTGTGCTAAACACTTCTTTATAAATACATGGTGAATAAGATAAGCAGGTCATCTCAGTAATTTTTTTCACATCACTTCTATTGAATGATGGTTAGCTTGGTGCTGTGAAAGTCTAGTTCTGGAAGGACATTCTTACCCTTTGGAATAAAAGAGTTTAATTACAATAGAAGGAGATTTGTTCAAGGTAATATTTAAATTTCCCATTTCTTTAACTGGGAGAATTATATATCAACTTTGGGACTGAGGAGCTTAGAAATCACCCAGTTGCACTCCTAGCAAACAGAGGGTGGAGGATGTAGCACAGCAAAATAGAAACTGACAAATAAACCAACTAATGACCTAGTCTCAGCTCTGCTACTGAGAAAATCACTTTACTTCTTAGGGGTCCAAATTTTCCTACTTGTGAATGGAGGCTTAAACTATAATCTTCTCAAATGATCCCATCTAACTTGAATAGCCTGGGTGAGGTCCTTCAATTTTTCTGTGCCTCGATTTTCTTATTTGTAAGTTGAGGATAATAATGGTTTCTACCTCAAAGAACACTGTAAAAATTAAGTTGTGAAGGTTAAATGAGTAATTATATACACATTTATATATGTATGCATTGTATGTGTATAGCCTGGCATTTAGTAATCACTCAGCAAAATTAGTTGCCATGATAATAACTTTTATTATTGTTGTTATTAAGTTGTGGTTTTTTTCCTTCTATGATAGAAGATCTAAAAGTCCAGCCCAAGACAGTGTATCACAAGTTATACAATGTTTACTAATTAATTCAACATTTCATGAGCTTCTGATCACCATGACTATCTAGGTTAAGCAGGATGCACCTCACAACCACACACACACACACACACACACACACACACACACACACAAAACCAAGCACAACATAATGCAGCATTTTCTACAATAGTAGGTGCTCTCTTTGCCCACAAATGAACCATTTGCACTGCCACATCTCAAAGGCAGATAGTCTATCCAGTGATAACCTTCAAGCACCTTCATCTTATTCTTCAATCTGATTCTAATGATCTAAATAGTTCTGAAAAGCAATCTGATCAGGAACAATTACAACTTTGCAAATGGGCAAAGAATTTCCAGGGCAATGCTCTAGATTGTTTTATAATGAACATGGGTATGAACGTGGCTATAGCCTAGCCTATACGAATGTTTTCAAAATATCCTCATCAGGGAGTTGGGCTAGATTTGACCACCAACAACTATTCTAATCCTAGAATGTTAGAATTTCACTGGCTAATAATACATTTAAAATGTAGGAAGGCATATTAAAAATAATCAACTGAAATCCAATTGGGGTGTTTACTCAAAATTTTGTCAAGGTTGAAGCTGTATTTTTCACAGCCACTTTCTTTGTCCTGATTTGAGTGTTTTCCTCTGATTTTCTTCTTAACACTGGCTTACTGTCACTTCCCGAGGTGGTTTGATTCTTAATTTTCAACTTGCCCTCATAAGCCTTTCTCCTGCCTCTCCAAACTAGTTTGACCAAATCTGTGCCTTTTCCTTCTACAGAAATTACACTGGGGTTGGATTTTTCAGAATCCCCAACTTTTTCAGATTGCAATTACCAGCTACCCTGAACCTTCTCAATTTTAATTCCAGCTTCCATTTAAAGAAAGAAGAGGGGGGAGGGATGATATTTAATCCTCACAATTAACATTTTGCAAGAGCAATCACTTTATGTCTCCAGTCTGTGTGAGGCTAGGGGTATAAGAAAAGGCCACATTACATCACACGATGGCTAAAAAGAAACACTTTGAGCCATGTCACTGGGGACAGTCCCTGCCAAACCAGAATGTCTAGTCACTTTGACCTACAGCAAAAAGTATCGAATAACTTGGACAAGCACTAGTGCAAACAACTGACCAAGTCATTAACCCTAACGCAGCCACTGGGTAAGTGGACACAATTAAACCTCCCAATTAAAGAAGCAATCTGGGGAAAGAAAGGAGGTGAGTATTTTTCCTTTCCAGTCTTAGTTTTCTTCCTGTTTTTTTTGTTTTGTTTTGTTTTGTTTTGTTTCTGTTTTTCTCAAAAGGACCTGAGAACATGGGTGATGAAAGAGACAGCACTCCGACCAACTTGCAGAATTCCCAACTTGCAAGATCAGCAGAATCTTTCCTCCCCAAATCCTTTGCCTCCTGAGCCACTGCCTCAGGGAACCAGACCCATGGCAGCCTAGTGGGTGCAGCCCCATCTTCTGCCAGTGTGTTTATGGTGTGCACACAGAAGATGATGACATTTTGATAGGGAAAAAAAAACAGCCACCAGCCCTTCTAGCCTTCTATCTGAACAACTGTGCGAGAGAGTAGCTCTCAGCCTGGGCCTCTTCCACAGGATCTGGGTAGAAGTGGGTATCAGATCAAGACCAAGATTAAGAACAGTAATAGCATAACTATTGTTTGGACTGCTGTGACTCTGTGTCAGTTCCTGCATTAAGCACTTTATTCATATTAGCTTATTTAATAGTCTCACTAATGCAAGGAAGAGATTTTATTAATATCTCTGCCTTTCAGGTAAAGAAACTGAGGCTTAAAGGTTTTAGAAAATTAGCCTGAGGTCACACAACCAAAACCTGCCACATCTGATTAGCAACACACCCACTACAGGTCCCTCCTCAGCAGCATCTCTGTCCAGACTATTTCTTCATTTGATTTCAGAATGACTCCACCAAGAGGTCCTTGCTTATAAGGCACAAAAGTCAAGTTCTAATAACATCTCCTACATTTATTTGAATGAAGGTATATAATGTTCAAAATCTAACACATCATCTCATTTGGACCCCCACCATAGCTTATAGGGTAGGTAGGACAGTGTTATTTTTTTTTTTAAGTTCCTTAAAATTTATATTCAATGACTAAGCATTCCCAATGATAAAACTTTCAGAAGTTTCTTTCAAAACACGAATTGTGAAGCTAGAGTAAGTCTGCAACTTTAGCCATTAGTGAAGGACAACAGGCATGCTGTTTGTTTGGTGCGATGTCTGAATGTGGGCTGCAGAGGGAGAGTGCATTATAAAACCACAGGGAAGCTGGCGGGCTCCACCCCAACTGGCTTGGAGACTCTCAGGCTCAGCAACTGTTTCTGGGTGTTTTTCTGCCTTGTCTCTACAGGCTCTAGAAAGCTAGGCCCAGATACAGTAAGCATTTCAGGAAGTTGACATGATTGAGCCCCAAAATTTCACTCTCCTATTTTTCACTCCTATTTCTAAGCATAATGACATAAAAATGTGGGCTCAGTACTCACCCTGAGCGGTGATCTACTTACTAACAAATTTCTGCCACTCTACTCACTAACTACAGGACTATCAGTCTGAGCCTCGATATTTTCATCTGAAAAATAGGGATACTGGTTGAGAAAATTAAATAAGGCACATTAAGTGTCTGGCCCAGTTTTTGATACATATTAAGTACTCTGGGACACAATTCTCACATCTATCACTGATTAACTTTAATATTGTATGTAAATTTGTCACTAAGGCATATCTGTTAACATATGATGTTTTGCGAGTTTCAAAAATCCATAAGAAAATTTCATACCTGTGGTCACATTAGGTCACATACCATCAAGTATTGACTATCTCAAGGTTTAAAAATGGGTTTTAAAGAAGAAAACAACAGACTGGGATAATCATGTACTTCACTGTGCCAAAAATTGTCACTTTGGGATTTTCCAGAGATTTGTTCTTTGAATAATCTTGTTAAACATGTTAATAAATAACCTAAAAAGCAAATCTTAAAATGCCTACCAATAACACAAAGAGTTTCTAGGTAGTCAAAGGACCAATTACTACATTTTAAAGGTTAGGGAGAAAAAAACAGGGGTACTAAGGCTTCAATCTTTAAGCCCCTGGAGGAGATGGATAAGATAGGCAAACACAAATTTCCAAAATAACATGACATTAAAACTCAGGCTATAAGCCCTGGCTGGTAGCACAGTGGGTAAGGTGCTGGCCTGCGAACCCAAAGGTCGTAGGTTCGATTCCCCAGCCAGGGCACATAACCAGGTTGCAAACCAGGTCTCCAGTCAGGTATGTGGCTGGAGGCAGGTGAAATGCAACCATACATTGATGTCTCTCTCCCTCTCTGCCTCTCTCCCTTCCCCTCTTCCTAAAAATAATGAAATAAAATCTTTAAAAAAAAAAAAACAAAACCTCAGGCTATAGTCTTAAAGCATAAAAGTATCACTAGGACTATAAAATCAAGTACTACTTCTATCAGGAATGAATGTTTGAATCTAAGAGAGCTCATTCAAGCTGAAAAATGCAAATAGACTTTCTAAACATTGGACATAATTCACCAATGATGAACCCAAGTCCAATTTAGTTCCTGTCTACTTCAAAGGTGAATGAAGGAGCACCTACTCATAGGCTAAGGACTGAAATGCAAGCATGAAAAACACAGGTCCTGCCCTGAAGCATCTTAGACAGGGGGAAGAAAACTGTAAACTCATCTTTATTCAGTGCTTCTCAACTCATCCATGATAAGGAGTAGGATTTTTTATTATTTTGTTTCCAATATGTCACAGAGCGATACTTTGGAAAAGGACAATAAAAATAAACTACTACAAAAATGTAATTTTACAAAGGTAAAAAATACAATCTCCAATTTTTAAAAATGACCCAAGCCAACTGACTTAAATTTACTATCAGATTACTATGACTTTCTACACATGTACCATCCATTTCTGTACATGGCTCATGATGGAACAGGAACAGTTCGCAGACAAGCAAGTGGTCCACAGGCCACATTTCGAGTAGTACTAATATGTAATAGAATGTCAATTGCTTTACCAAAAACAATCATGGGAGAATAGGACAAGAAGAATTTGAAGAAAGAAACTATTCTGGAACCAGGCCTACTTGATTGATATATTTTCTCCCAACCTTACCAAACCCCTTGACTAAAGGACTACTTTTCTCTTCCTTTCCAGGATGTGTTTTCTTAAAAATATAGCCCATATTTGCTGCCCTTCAGCACGCCAGAATTATTTTATAGCATAGAACAGAAAAGAATCACTGTACTTTTTTATACTTCTCCTGTAATATTTATATCCTGCAATATGAGAGAGCTATTTACCTCCCCTTTCCCATTAGATTTTAAGCTTCTCAAGGGTAAGAACTCATCACAATTACCTCAATAATCCTACAGCACCAACTACAAGCCTTAATCTTGGAAAGGACTCAAAAAACTGCTTGTTAAATGAGTGAAAGAAAAGGAACGAATAAACAAGTAAACCAGTTTCTTACTATTCGGTCGGTGCCTCCAAAAAATGTTACTGAAAAATACTATGCTTTAATTTCTTTAATACCAAAGGTTAATTTTTCCCTTTGGCCCTAAGCTGCTGGAACCACTTAATTTTTCTATATTTGGTCCACATGTGAAATTACAACCAACATCAAATGAAAGTTTGATTAAACAGACCAAGAACAGCATGTGTGATAGATGGGAACTCCCCCCGGGGCAGGATGTTGGTCTGGAAACCAGAAGACTTGTTCTCACAGAGAGCCAATGTCATAGCCCCAAAGAAAAAGGACGTATACTTTGCCTCCGAAAAAGAAACAACTCAAGTTGAAACACAAAGGTATCTGGATCAAGTCACCAGAGTTCGAATCTGTACTTCTTTCCCTCCTGTGTCCCACTCCTCTTTCATTATTGTGTTCACTCGTCATCATAAAAAGAGAGAAAGAGAGAAAGGAAGGAAGGAAGGAAGGAAGGAAGGAAGGAAGGAAGGAAGGAAGGAAGGAAGGAAGGAAGGAAGGAAGGAAGGAAGGAAGGAAGGAAAGAAGGAAGGAAAGAAGGAAGAAAGGAAGAAAGGAAGAAAGAAAGAGAAAAATGGAGAATTTGGTGGTATTGCAAAAAATATTTCTAACCTAAGGAGGCAAAAGGACACAGCAGTTTCAGCTTCCAAGATTATTCCAGCTTCTCAGAAGCTCTTGCTGCCCTTGAAGCTGGTTTCCCGGAGCAGCTAAGATCCCTGGGATTCTGCAAGCAGCTAGAGTTATCTGGTGAGTGATCAGAAGGCTCCTTGGGAGGAGGCCCAGCTGGGATTCCTTCCAAACCGTGTCTGCACCACCTGTAACTCTTCAATGCATATGCTTGCCAGAAGATCAGCCCAAGCCTGGGGGGGTTGGGAAGACTTGCCATTCCAGAAAGAACCACCAGCCAGCTTTGGCAGAGAAGGGCATCCTTGTGTATTGGGAAGGAGTCAGGGCCTCCAGCTAGGGGCACTGCGCCAGCCCTGGTATGCAGATCCAGGAACTGTGCCCACTGAGCCTGCCCCAACTTGCTCAAGAGAAAGAGAAGCCAAGGAGATATGGGAAAGGTGCTCACTCCTCATCTCCTTTGAAGTCCTGGGCCAGAAGGCATGGCCAGTCTGAGGGTTTTTTCAGTGAGCCTCTGGGATTTGGGTTCTTTCTCTCTTTCTGGAAGGCTGATCAACATAAATAAAAAAGCATAGACTTTGGAAGCAGATAAAACCTGATTCACATTCTGGCTGGGCCATGGGCTAGGTTTATAAGTCCCCAAAAAGTTATACAACTTCTCTGGACCTCAGGGTTCTTATTTCTGAAATGGCATTAATCTGAGAGTTTCTCAATCTTAGCGCCATTGACATTTGCGACTGGATTTTTTTTTAATGGTATCGGGCGGGGATAAGGGCTCTTTCCTGTGTATAATAGAATGTTTAACAGTATTTCTAGCCTACCCACTAGCTGCCAGTAGCACTCTCCCCATCCCTACCATGACAACCAAAACTAATTCCAGACTCTGGCACCCAAGATTTACTAATTCCTGCAGCAGATGCCATCACTGCCTCACCCCTATCCCCTCAGCATCCACCTCAACACACAGATGGCTGCTTGCCATGAACACCTGGGACTCTCTGGAGCTTGGAACTTGCCCCTGGAAGCAACCCTTAACCACCGGTAGGTGAGGAGTTGGTGGGAAACAACCCAGCTTCCTTGTCCCTCAGTTGAGATAGTTATGAATTCCCCAGAGAGATGAGACTCTGTTGCCCACAGTGGCAGCTGGCTATGTAACACTCTTCCCTGACTTCACTTTCCTATTGCCTCACGGGTATTTCCTAGGATCATTTCCCAAACATTTTGTACAACTTCCTTTATGTTTCATGCATTTCTCTCTGTGAGTAATCTAACCTATACAAATTGAGACTTTTATGTCTATAAGGTTGTATCTTACTGATTCATCAGTCTTCTCATTAGTATTTACTCAGGTCACAGTGGTTCCAAAAACAATTTTTTTAAGTACTGCAAATAAGCTACTGGTCTGCTCTAGAGACTGCAGAAAATAACGACTGACACAGGCCAAACAGTGTCAATGAAAGTAAAAACAAAAATACAACAAAAACTATACGCTAGAATTCTCACTTGTTCCTAAGCCCAAACTATCCCCCAGCAGTGCTGCCACACCACTCCTAAAACACACCCCAGACCATGTCTGACATGAACCAGCAGTCTCGTCTATGGCTGTAAGCTCAGAATCAAAAACCACACCATCACAAGGTAGGTACCCTGTATATTTGTTGAGTTACTGAGGGACTGTTATTCTTGTGCTTAAACTCTTTGGGTGCTTTCCCGTGGTATCAGCAAAGAATAATGATGAAACTCCGTCAAATGGTACAAAAGACAGAGCTTTTATGACTGTCTGCTTCCTTTTCCAACTTCATCTCTCACCACTCATTCTTCTACCTTACCCCCAAATACACACATGCAACCTGTGCTTTAACCAGCCCATCCTATGTGTGGTTCCTGTAAAGGTATGTTCTTTTTATAGCTGTGCTTTCACATATGTAGCCCCTGAACTCGGGATGCCTCTTCCAGGTCTTTCCCCTGCTATCACCCACAAGTGCCTCAAGGGGCTGCTCAATTCTTTCTTTGTCTGGGGTACAGGGGGATCTGCCCTGATCCCTTGAGTAAATGTAACCCTTTTTTGCTCCCATTACACATTGTACTTTGATATTTGCTCTTCAATCTCCCTCACCAGAGAGAGAGCACCTTGACATATAAGGTTGTACCTCTGATTTGCAGGCATCACCAAGGCCTGAGACATTTAAGTGCTCAGAAAATAAATACTTGTGCACTAATGAAAGTAATAGTGTGGTAATAGTTTGAAGAGGTGTTATTGGGTGTGTTAGTCAGAGTTCTCCAAAGAAACAGACCCAGTAGAGTATAAAAAGACATCTAGAAAGAGACTTATTGTGAGGGATTGGCTCACTTGATATGGTGGCTGAGAAATCCCATGGTCTGCAACCTGCAAGTTCCAGTCCAAACTCAAAGACCTAAGAAGTAGGAGAGCCAATTATGTGAGTCCCAGACTGAGTCTTAAGACCTGATAACCAAGAATAATAATGCCTGAGGGTGGGAGAGGACAGATGTCCCAACTCCAGCAGAAAGCAGATTCACCCTCCTCCACCTGTGTTCTATTCAAGCCCTCAAAGGATTGGATGACACCCCATCACACTGGTGGGAGGGCTTTTCTTTACTCAGTCTACTGATTCAATTGTGAATCTCTTCAAAAAACACCCCTACAGACACACCCAGAAATGTTTACCAATGGAGCATCCCTGAGCCCAGACAAGTTGACATATAACATTAACCATCACCATATATAATCCTTATTCCTCTGGATCAGCAATTGATATATGCAAATAGAAAATATTTGATTAATCCCAGGGATTCCCCAATGCTAACCATCTTCAGAAAGACAAACTACAGGTACATGAACTGTACTATCTAAGCCTCCTACTCCTCTGGTTTAGTTGTATTAATGACGGAAAGAACCTTCTTCTTTGGCCAAGAAACAATGTGGCCTGCCACCCTCACCTATAAAAAAAGTTTCACTGTACAAACACAAACTCCACATTGCATAACCAGGTAGAGGTCTGTCATGAGAACCCAGAAACACTGTTTGAAAGTTGTGCTCTTTGTTGGCCTGAATTCTTTCAACCTAAGATATCTTCAAGGTAAAATTTTTATAAATTCAACACAAGGATTTAAATCATAGAACTTGGGTTTAATACTAGTAGTGAGTTGGTTTCATACAAACAGAGAATAGAAAACAAGGGAAGAAGACGATGTACAGGTTCTGCTCAAATCTTTAATTCTATATCTAAATCCTCTTTAAGGAGA
This sequence comes from Noctilio leporinus, assembly GCA_004026585.1. Lineage (NCBI taxonomy): Eukaryota > Metazoa > Chordata > Mammalia > Chiroptera > Noctilionidae > Noctilio > Noctilio leporinus. The sequence goes on from PVIW01000019.1 coordinate 232,322, forward strand.
AGGATCTAGCTGGGACAAAATGACCCTTCCTCATTGCCCTACCCTTGTCTCATTGTCATTCTCCCAAAACAAAGCTGGTTGAAGAGACCCAGACATTTTCTTTCCAAAACAACCACAACACTTGAATAAAAGCTAATTATATGCAAAAAGAAATCATAACGGCAATAAAGAACATAATGAAAGAAGGGTTTTTGTTATATTGATTGAATCCTGCCACCAGCAAGCACCAAACACCTATAACCAGCTCATGCACCAGGAGGGCCTTGTTTGGTAATATTTATAAGGTATACATGCTCACCAAGACAAGTTGCAGGAGTCAAATGCTGAACATGATGTCTGAAAAGTAGTTCATGTTCACATGACCCTAAATGTCCTGTTTCCTGTCAAAAGGAGAAACTAATTGGAGTCTCTTTTGCTGAGCTAAGGCTCAACCAAACTTCAATTTCAACAAAGTAGGGCATAGATTTTCTTCCACCAGGACCACCTGAAACATTTCCTAAGTTCCAACTACCCAGTCTTTGAATGTTCTACTGACACTCTGTTTATGTCACAAAATAGGTCATTCAACCATGACATATATAATCCTTATATAATCCAAGCCTACCAGTTATTGGACTACCTGTATCCCCGTATAGAAAGCTGAATGAAATATGAATATTGTCATCTTCTTCCTCTGTTTCCAAAAAGTTTCCACTTACTGACACAAGATAACATATGTCATTCACAACTGCACTTCAGGGGAAGATCTAAACAGCACATGGGAGTTCCCTCAACACAACAAACAGTTGTTTAGGTTGATTTTGGGGACCCCTGACCCACAGAGATCCCCTGGTGCCACGAATGAAATGAATACTTCCCAGGCAGCTTGTGCTAAGAGGGAGAAGGCTGGCCAATGTCTTGGGAGATAGAAGCCTTGATTGCCCTTCCCCAAGATCTTTTATGGAACATAATCATCTTAAAGGCATGTAGCTTATCAATCAATGCTAAACAGTACTGATTACAGGAAAATGGATATTATTCAAGAATAACAAGTGAAGGAGCACTGAGAGCTCCCTCAGGTCAGGATGTGCATTCAAATTTTAAAAACCTCTGCAGCTAGCCCAATGGAGCAATTAAGCAAGATAAAAGATTAGGGGAGGCTTCAAAGGAGTTAAAGTATTTTCTTATGGTTCTGATTCCCACCAGAGACCACTGGCTATAGCATCAAGGCATGTATGCACCCAGCTTTCCCAGTTTTCAGGTCAGGGCTTACAGGCTTTGTTTTCTCCACCTGCCTGTGCAGGGCTCCAAGCCTTAAAGCTTTCTCAGGGGACCCCAACAGGTTGAGATTCTGGGAATTTGTCCATTGAAGGTCATGAAGTTCTATGTAGAAATAAATGTAGAGTCTGGAACTTTTTCAGAAAAATTCATAGACCACCAATGCCCAAGCCTTTCCCTATTGGATTCTCTTGATGGACCAAAGGCTCCACAATAGAAAATAATAATAATAATAACTTAAGCAACTATGAATCTAAGGGGGGGTGGAGAATAAATTCTAACAGAAAAGCATAGGGTAGGATAGATTGGCAAAATTGCATCAACAACACTAACGAGTTAAGCTTGGTTTTATTGTAACGTATGGTTCTGACATCTTCCTTCTTCAAAGACTCAATTCCTAACTAATAATCTCAAATTCTATGTCGTTTCCTTACTTTTTGATATGTCACACCTAAGATATGATGAAGAGTTTAGCCTTCAGACAACTTAGCTTGTGAATTTAGACAAATAGTATGCACAAAAGGAAGTTCCCTTAACCAGAGAGAGAGAGAGAGAAAGAGAGAGAGAGAGAGGTATGAAGAATTGTTCCTATTTCTCTTGTGCTAATAAAGAGAGTGTCAATTATCACAGCCCATTTAAATAGCACAATGGTGAAGTATTGAGCATCTTTGTATGTGTGTTTTGGCCATTTGTATGTTTGATAATGATCTTTTTCAATTTAGAAAAATGTTTAGAATGAGAAAGAGAAATAGCCTCTTTCTAATAAGTATGAAATATAGAGGAGAGCGCTCTGACCCTATGGTAATAACCACCAAAAGAGAAAAGTACAAAAGAAGCGTTAATGACCTACAAGAAAAACTGTGATCAAAGGCTAACTTTGGCCATGAGTGAGGACTTTAGCACTTTGTTCTGAAGGTTAGGAGGCAAACCTTCATTCCTGACTTCAGGCACTAAATCTCCTCTGAGTCCTGTTTGCATGATTTGTAAAACTATAATACCTATATTCCAGGTGTGATAATTAAATAAAATGTGCATATTAAGCATAGCTTCTACCACACACACACTAAGTACCCAAAGACTGTTTGGTGTAGGAAATTAGGTTGATTAAAATTTATGGTTTGTTTTTTTAATTCTAGGACTTCTAGAAGGCTCTGTTATGCAAATGTGCATTAAGACTCTCAAAAATGAAAGAATTTGTTTCCAAATGTAACTGACCATAGGAACCCTTTTTCCAAAGGTCATCTGACAGGTCAAGTTGTCCAGATACACACAGGAACAGCTAGTCTATCTTCTTTGTGTTTTACAGACCAAAAGCATGGGACTCTCAGAAGGAAACTGGCCTAGGAAATTCAGTTGCCTAACCTCAAATCCAAACGGAGAACCCAAATTCCCCTACTACCCCATTCTTTAGTCATCCTGAGATTATGGAAAGATGCCCTATGCTCTGCCCATCCCACATTCCACCTATTTAGTCCATCAAGCTCAGTTCCCACCCTCTCAAGCCCAGCGTTACAGTTCCGAGGGCTAGGGCAAGAGCACAAATGGAGATCCATATAGCATACAAATATGTCTACATACACAACAGGTACAAGTGAAGCTAACAAACTGCTAAAGGAAATGTGTTACATTCTCCTGCCTTGGCAGATAAACCTTCATAATGACCTGTAAAGCCAGATTCAAATGTTGAACCCCTCAAGGTTCCTCACTGAACAGGACACCTGAGGAAAACAGGGCCCCTAAGCGGAGGCCAAGCCCCATCCTTCCCTAACCCTTCCTGTCCCTGGCTCTGTCTCACACTGTGAGGGGCCTGGATACAGACCCCTCTGCACACAGTGTTTAAGCTTCACCCACAACCCCCTGCAGTAGCTACCTCTCCACCCTCCCTCAGAATCAAAACTCAGAACTCAGAGTGTGTTCCCTACAGCATGGTGAGCTCTCAGGAAGTCAGACCCAGAGGAGAGGTTTGTGTGTAGAAATGGGTTCAGGGCCATTTGGGCAGAAACGAGGGGTTCCAGGTACCCAAGGTGTGGAGGGGCAAGGGCTCCAAGCAGACATTCCTGAGCCCCGCCAACTCACTGCCCTGCAGAAAGAGGTGCAGTGAGACAAGGTCCAGGGCAGGCTCCCCAAAGGTGGAGCCCAGGGGTAGGGCAACCTGCTCCCTCAGCCCTTGTGAGCACCACCAGGACCGTTTCAGGGAAGATGCATGAAAAGAAACACCTGAGAAAATCAGTAAGCCTCTCTCCTCCGTAAGTTATAAGCTTTTAACTGAACCAGTCCTCTAACCTCACTGAGGATGGTGTCGCAGAGATTCACAGGTAGCAGCAACTGGGAAGATGCCACAAGACACACTGAGGAATCGAAAAGGGGCCAGCAAGGGCACCCCAAAGACATACCTGAGGAGCCTCTTCCCAGCCCTCCCCTGCCCCCATTTGGTAAATTTGAGAATATCAGTAAAAACTTGGAAGGAGACTCCAGGCTCGCATTATGTGTGGATGGTTTGCTACATGTAAATAATAAGAACTTTATGGTAGCAAACAGATTGTACATTATCATTAGCATGATTTCAGCCTGCTTTATGGCTCCTCAGCTAGCTGGGAACATATTTTTAGTTCTCATATCAAAACCTGTCAGAATTTGTTTTTGCTAAAGCTAACAGAATGATACAGGTCAGATAATTATTATGAAAAATTCAATTAAGATAGTACCATATGTGGCACTAAAAAAAGACTGCAGCCATCCATATGGCTGGAAAGAAGAGATGGCACTGTGTCCCTGCACATGCATGATACCATCCTGCCCTTCAGTCCTTGTCACTCTGGCCACACTGGAATGGGAAATCCCCTCCTCTTTCTCAATTCCATCTTCATGCTATCCCCAAACCACCCATTCTCCTCTGTCATCCCTCCCCAGGAGACTGGCAACCAATTTAATTGTGTTTGTCTACAGACACTTGGTGAACAGGACTATAGGAATCCCAAAGCACCAAAAATTTTAGGATGTAATACAACAACAATAAAATTTAAAAAAAGAAAAAAGAAAAAAAAATTTTAAACAAGAGACAAAGGAACTGGTCAAACAATTCAATACAAGGGCCCAAGTTTGATTGGATGCCCCACCTCTGACTGGCCAGTGAGTGGTCAAGGGTTAAGAACCCAAGTTCTGGCATCAAACCAGCTGGATTTAGGTCCCTACTCCACTACTCCCTCTTCAGATGACAGTGAGAAATTTGCTCCATCCCTCAAAGCCTCAGTTTTCTCATCTGTAAAATGGGGGTAATACCATGAGCTTTCTTTGTGTCTATTGGAAAAATTAAATGAGATAATGACATTAAAATGCTTAGCATGGTGCCCAGTGAACAGTAAAAGCTCCATCCATATTTGTTTGTGTCTTTAATTTTATGTCATTAACAGGCAACAAGTTTAGTGGAAAAGCACACAATTTAAGTCAGGAAACCTGGCTTTGCCACTAGCTCTCAGGCTTGGGGGGAGAGTCACTTCACCCCTCTGGACCTCTATTCCATCATCAACAAATTGGGGATAATCATATCCATCTGGCAGAGTTGTTTCAGGCTTCAGTGAACCATTGCTTAGGGAAAGTGCTTGCAAACTATTATGTGATATGCAAGCATAATTTAATGAGATCATCTCCAAGCTAGCCCCACACCTCTGGAAACGCTAGGCAGATGTCATCTTCATGAATTGGTTCAGAATATAGACTGGCCTGGCAGCTGATTAATACCTAAAAACATTCTGAGTCTAATGATGCAAAAGCAAAAATGAGGCACAGAAAAGTGGAAGCCTAAACTGAAAAGGGTCTGAGATGTACTGTAGAGCTTTGTTCTGAAGGGAATTGTCTGACTGATTATAGTTAATAGCCTAGCATTTTTCAAATAGATTGGATATATATATATATATATATATTGAGGGTGTTAAATATATAACCCATTATTATGGATTTAATATATGTATATATATTTAATGCCCTTGATATATATATATGTATATGTGTGTGTATGTGTATAATGTATATGTATGTACATATATACATATATTTAATGCCCTCAATAAATATGCCACAGCAAGGCTTCCCAGAATCTATAATGGTTTTACCCCTTGAAACCATAATCCAAGAGATCAACCAGGGTGGAGATGCTGAGATGTACCACAGTGTTCTCAGGCTGGCCAGGACTTGCATTAGGGTTTTGCTGATTGAGGCAAGCCAGCGATCAGATCCCTTGGCTCAGATCATGGAATCTTTCAACCTTCTGGTCCGCAGCTCTTGGCTAACAGTTATGCTCTCTGCAGGCCCTTCCAGCCTGGTCATTCTCCAAGGCAAAGTGAACTGATTATTTACACACAAGTTGTCCTTCTTGGACTCTGAGGCCAGGGGTGTGTCATGCATTTTTATCCTGAATTCTTCTTTTATGAAAGCCTCAGGGATGTATGACACAGAAAATGGATCAGGGGAGTGAGTTTCAAAGCCGAATGAGAGAAAGGAGGAGGAAGCCGATGTTCTCATCTGACCCTGCTTTGCCTCCTCAGGTGAAGGAAGAGGAAGGGTGGCGTCAAGGTTGCACCAGAGTGGTTCTGAGGAGGAAGCAGTTTGGGGAAGCAGCGGTTGCAAAGCTCAGGGGGTTTGTCCGCTCCTGGAGAAGGTGGCCTTGGCCAGGGGAGACTCTGTCGCAGCTGGTCCAAGGGGCTCAGGGTCCTGCTCCTTTGGACTCAAACCTCATCTGTAGGCAGCAACACCTGGAGTGGGAGGCGCAGCTACAGGCCGCACCGAGAAAAGGCAAAGCTGACTTGGGGGGTGGGGACCCCACCATGTCGTCACCAAGATCTAGTCTTTACCCTGGTTTCCTCTTAGCTGTGGTTAAAGAAAAAAAAATCACGATTAAAACAAAACCCCTTCACATGTGTAATTTCAACATTTTATTCAACTGGGGGGTGGGGTGGCTAGAGCTTAACAAGAACTTCCCATGAGTCCCCTTGTCCTCCCTTTTCTGGTTCTTCTTTCTCCCCAAATGTTTCCTGTGCACTAGTGCCTTCCCTTTTCCTGTTCTTGTCCTCCTCTCCAACCCCTTCACCCAAAACTCCTTCTCTGGCCCCCTCCTCTCTACCCTGATGGAAACTTTCTGATTTCTCCCTGGCTTCTAGGACTTTTAAAGGTAGCATAAAATCTTATATATAGCTAACAAAAGGCTACATGCTAGTAAGGAAAGAATAAGGGAGGGGTGTGGTGGTTGAAGGTAAAATAAGTAAAATACTTGTAATGATAAAACAATTATATCATGAATTTTCTAAGAACACAGACTACTTCTCATATTTTTGTAGCCTCCATAGAGCCTAGCATTGTGCCTAGCACACCCACACACAAGATAGTAAAAAAAATGTTTGTTGACCCCAGGCTAGCAGCACAGTGTATTAGGCACCAGCCTGCAAACCCAAAGGCCGCTGGTTCAATTCCCCAGCCAGAACACATAACCAGGTTGCAAGCCAGGTCTCCAGCCAGGTCCATGGCTGGAGGCAGGTGAAAGGCAACCATACATTGATGTTTCTCTCCCTCTCTACCTCTTTCCCTTCCTCTCTCTCTCTGGGAATAATAAATAAAATCCTTTAAATAAATAAAATAAATTTTTAAAAAATGTTTGTTGAACAGGCGAATGAATAAACACTGAAACAAAATGTGGTTTTATCTCATGGAATACAGGCAACCTCAGAATCAACTAAGCCAGAGAGATGCTGGCCTTTAGAGAATCTCAGACATCCTCTTGTGAAGGTACATTTTTACTTACAATTAGCATAAGCATTATGAAGATGGAAATGCTGCTGCTAAGGTTTGCCTTGGACAATGGCTAACATTTCCCTTGTTTCCATTGCTAATTTTCTGGGCAAGCCCTCTTTATGCATATAAGTAGAATTCCAGTGCACATGTTCTGTCCACAAAGCTGCTGACTCTAATGCTATCCCATGGGGACACCAGATTGTTTTACCCATCATCCCCTCTGCATGCAACTTGTTCACCTGCTGGAGTCATTTTACTTATCCTTTCAACAAATATTTATTTTCTACCTTTTTGTGCCAATCTTTACGCTGAGTACTTGACATGCCCTACTTCATTTCATCCACACAATGCTCAGGAGAAGGTGTCGTTATTATTGCTACTTTTCAGATGAAGAAACTGAGGTAAACTTGGACTAGAAGGTTCACCAGCCATCCCAGTTTGCCCACCTCTAAGAAAGTTCCCAGGACACGGAACTGGAAATTCTTTTGAACCACCACAGTCCCAGACAAGCTGTCCCAGTCTGCCAGGGACTGAGAAGTTCCTGGGTCATGGGACTTTCAGTGCTAAAACTGGGAAAGTCCCATGCAAACTGGATGATTTTGTCACTCTCCCATAGTCACATGCCCAGGGTCACACAACGGTACATGTTAAAGATGGGATTTAAAGCCACTCTTGTCTGACTCCAAGGCTCCCACTTTTACCCACCCTGCCTCGCCTGCCAGAGACCCTGTTTCTGGCTACTTCAAAGGCATCTCGCAGTCACCTCACACCCCAAACACCACCATCACCCCCAAAATATCTCTTCCCCTTAAACCAACTGTTCTAACTCCAACTCCATTGATTACCTCTAAGCATCCTAAGAATCTTCCAAATCATCTGACTCCTCCCTTCCCTTGCCGCGCCCCCTATCATCACCCCAGTCCCTAAATTCCTGGAACCAAAAGGATTCTGTGCCTCCCGGTGTCCACCCTGCACACCCCCCGGAGATGCACTCTCTAGAATGTTGACTTGAAAGGGGCTGCATGGGCCACCATGCACTTGGGCTGTTAAGCGGAAGCAAAGAGAATAAAAAGACAGAGGCCATTCTGACGCAGTATCTTCCCAAAGCATAGCCCCTTGCCTCTCCCGTGGTTCTGCTGGGCCTCAGAACAGATGCGGACTCTGCATCTGGAGACATTCCAGCCCTCCCGCCCTCCCTGCAAGTCCATCACGCACCCTGTCTGCCCTGCTAGATTGATCCGATCCCTGCAGACCTCTCCCCATCTCCAGATATTTTCCCCTGTTCCTACACACCCTCCCCTCTCTGCATCACCAAGGAGCTGTTTACTGAGCACCTGCTGTTGGCACAGCTGCGCACTAGGGACTATGTACAGGAGGAAGACACAGCCCCCCAGCAGCAATTTTCACTCTTGTGCAAGTTCTACCTCCTGCTGACCCCTCCTCCTGACCCCTTTTTCTCATGACTTGCCGGATCATGCATTGTCTATACTTTTGGCATGGAGGCTTCTCAATCTCATTTGCTGTCTGCTCTCCATAGATGGGTCTTGCTTTCTTAATAAAGGTGTCTGGTCCTGGATGGAGTGATACTGGGAAGCTTTCCTTTCTGTTCCCACAGCACATCTAGCCTGGTGCTGAGCATGTACTAGAGGCTTGAGAAGTACTTGCTGAGCTGAATTAAATTGGTCACAACAGATTCTCTGTCGCAAAGCATCCTAGGCAGTGGTTGTGACCAAGAAAAACTCAGCTGGAGCCTACCATTTGCACTGCAGTCCAGGTTGGAGAGAGCTGACAGCAAATGGACCCATTTACATTTCCTTATTCCAGCAGCTCAGAAGAGCCTCCCTCTTCTCTCTGCTCTTCCTCCTCCACTAGACATCTCAAAGAGCCTAATCACCATCTTCTGAACCCTCCCTGTCACCTTCCACCCCCTCACCAGATGCACACACCACCTCAAATACTAAACCACAGCTCAGATTTTTTAAAGTTCAAGAGCTAAGAAGAACGAGCAGTTGACTCATTTTCCCTTGATTCAAAGAGCTGAGGGTTCTCTAGAGCAGCCCTGACGCCCCTTAACGTGCGCTGCTCCTAAGCCAAGGCAGACCAGGGGGATTCCTCCTTCCCTAACCAAATTGAACAAGGGGCCATAAATGGCACTGCCTTGATGTGTGACCTTGAGCATGTAAGTCACTTTACCATCCTGGGCTTAGGATGCCGCAGCTACAAAAGTAAAAGGCTGCTTTCTACAGGCTCCCCCAGGACTCTCAGTTTGCATGTTCCATGGCTCTGATTTCCTTTTCCTTCCTGGGCTCCCTGCATGGCATACCCTGCTCAACACACAAGTCCAGCCTCCACCACCAGCATAGCTCCTCCACTGCCACTATAAAAGGTGGAAAGATGCTTTCTCCTTATTCCCATTAAATTTCAGGCTGAGAAAAGTGCCTGGAAACTGCTAGCTCATCCAAGATGAGTTTGGGGAAAGGCATTCCCAAAATGCCCTGAGGGGCATAGACTCTTGGCTATCCTATGGCGATAATGTTTCTCCAGCAACTTCAGTGGTTTGCAGCTCACGTGGGTCCTCAAGCCATTTGCCATCTCAGAATAGAGCAGTAAGTAGATAACGAGTGGGCCTCTGAAAAGTCAATGCCAACTTTGGTCTTTTGTGACATCGCCCTTTGGATGACACGCGTGGCATCAGGTTCCCATTGGCAAAGGAAGGGAAAATGCTATCTAAACCACCATTGCCTTCTAAGGAGAGTGGCTCTTAATAAATAGGAAACCCTTTGGATCTGCTGAGAATCTTGATGGCTTCGGATAAGCAAAGTGGGCCCCGAGCAAAGTATGAAATCAGTGGTTGGGGCAGAGTTGAATTGCTCTGCATAATTAATAAGAAGATTTGGAATTGGGTGGGCCCAGGAAGGCGGGGATGAGAAAAAGGGAGGTGGATGAGGACAGGTGAACAACAAAATGGGTGAGCTTGGGGCTCTCTCTTGGGTATCCAACGCCAGGGTGGGGATCCCAACTTAGATATCATTTTCCAATATGCTGAGTGAGGTTGTATATGTTTGTGATGGTAGAACTCAAAGATAAGGCTCAATTTCGGGTATGAGTCAAATGTGGACTAGAATAACAGAAAGAGCAGAAACACACACACACACACACACACAAATAGCAGTTCGAAGCCAGAAGTGATTACAAGAAAATAATCTCCCCCCCAAAAAAAAATGTTTTTGGAGAAATTTCTAGGCATTCACAATGTATCAAATGGGTGGTTTTAAGTTCATCTTTTCCTGATCTCAATGAGAAGGAAGACACGGTATGTGTAGGTGTGCATCTGCACATGCCTGTGCAGACACAGATGCACACACACAACTGGGCAAAAAAAACATGAAGAGAGTAAGGGAGAACATTTGGCCAGGTCTGGACCCAGATACGGGGGAAAGCTAGCTAACACTGAGCTGGTGCCCCTGGACTCTGAGGGCTTCTTCTTGAAGAAGCTGAGCAGGTAAAGAGTCATGGCTGCTGGCCAGGAAACAAAGTCACCATCGGAAGATGAAAAGGCAGCTGCTGGCTGCAAAGGGGTGTGGATGTGCCCTTCAAGTGCTCTCTACAGTGAGGGAAACTGACCAGACGAGTTATGAATTTCTCTTGATGGTTCAATGCTTCTACATCGAATATTTGGAAATGTCTAAGAACCGTGGCGCCTTGAAGATGGAAGATGGTTTTTCCTTATAAATACAAGCCCTGTTAAAGCTATTAAAGAGTCTATGACTATACATTAGGAAAAAACTAAACCAAGAAAGGGATAGAGCAGGGTTGGATGGTAAGAAAGAACCAAATTCCTGGCAACCAAAATATAATCCCAAAGAAAAGTGGATGCCAGCCATGGAAATAGACCTTTAGATAAATTGTTATTAGGAAAGAAACAGGGAATGAGGAGTCCAGTACTATCTCAGATAGACACTTCTGGGCTCTGTAGCTTCTACCTTATCATGTTTTATGCCTCTGTTTTGTTTCTCCTTCTATTGCTAAACACCAAATACAAACCAGGCACTTCTTTTGATGCTAAGGATACAGAAATGAAACAAAGAGACAAGGCCCCCTGCTCTCAGAGACTTAACAGGAAAAAGTACATGAATGAATGAGATCCTTTTAGATGTTATCACATAGCCTATGAATAAAATAAAACAAAGAACTGTGATGGGAAACAACCTGGTGGAGGAACTGCTACAGAAAGAGGAGTCAAGGAAGGTCTTCCTGAGGTACGTTCATTTGAACTGAAATGTGAGCAATAAGAAGGAGCTGTCCTTAAGAAGATGCTGGAGAGAGGCATCCTGAGCAGAGGGAAAGAAATGCAAAGGCCCTGGGGAAGGCAGGAGGCCAGTGGGGCTGGAGTTGAAGAATCACATCTTGAGATGGAGGGAGAGAAGTGAGCAGGGAGCTGAGGGTCAGGTCCCATGAGCCCTTGAAAGTCATGGTGAAGAGAAGCAAAGAGGGCAGCCATCTGGTACACCATCATGGAGAGAAGCCTCTTTCCTGAGCTGGGTAAGAGGAAGTCATTTCTCCCAGATGAGAAACCTGGAGTGAGCCCAGCCCACCCAGAGGCGGCTCCAGGAGCGGTGCTTGCAGCGAAGAGCCACCAGGTGGCTCTGTAAGAAGGCAGCCCGAACGTTCTCCCACCGTTGCTGACGCCTTTCCTGTTCTAAGGTAGAGCCCTTTTTCCCCCACTGAACAAAAGCTTCTTAAGCAAACAGCCGCTTTACTTTTTTTTTTTTTTTTTTAAACAAAAGGAACCAGTAGCAACCAGTACAATAGGGGAGTCAGGTGACTTAACATCTTTGCACCCTGATGGCTAAAAGAAGCAACTCCTCAATGCTCCATTCCCAAGCTCCCACTTTTTCAAAAGGCTGCGTTCAACTCAGCTGGCTGGGTCACCATCCTTTTCAAAGAGACAATTCTAGGGGAAAAAAAAAAAGAAATGCCAGTAGCCCAGGCCACTGGCCAAATGCCAGCTCTCCCATGAGCCGACTTGCCCAGAAAGCAGTGGCTTTCAGGCTCTTAAAAACCTCAGTGCTCTGGGTGAGAATGTAGGGCTGGGGAAGTAAGAGAAGGTGAACGAACGAAGCAGGTAGGGTGTTCACTATTTTCACCAAGATTTCCTTGCAACAATATGGGTTTTTAAAAAAATAAATAACAGCAAGAATTGCTCCAACAAGCCTGACAAGCGCTGTCCTTAGAAACTGAATTGTTCACTGTGAAAGAAGGGGCTTCAGTGACCAGCGTGCTGGTAGCTCTAGGAAGCAAAGGTCTGGGGAACTTGTCCGTGAGTCAGCAAATTCATCAAGGAGCCACGGCGCCCCGGGGCCTCTCAGGCGCTCCTACAATGGAAGGGAAAATGTAGCCCTGGATATACGTTGTAATTGTGTTAGCCCTAGTCTCTCACTGGATATAGGCTGTTCCCTGAGTCCAGAGTCGCATGCCAGCCTCCTCTGTGTCCCCCTTCCAGCACCTTCCATAGAGCAGGGGAGAGAGGGAGAGAGAGAATTTGTTTAATATTGCTGTTTGTTCCCGACTCTGTGCTGAGCCTCTCCCTGACACAGGTACGCACACATGCACACACACACTGAAAGGATATACATGTCATGGCCTAGCAGCTCAGTTTCATTAACTCAAGGGGTGAACTCAAGTAAAAATGTGACCTTAGAATATGAAGCTGTATGATCATTTTTCTATCTGCCCTGACCAAAAAGGAAAAATAAAATCCAGGAAGAGCCCTTGTTCGAGTGCTTCCAGCAATGAAGAGGAAGAGAGGCCTGCTGTGCTAGTCCTTCATGTTTTCATGAAAGGTCACACATGTCCTTTGTCCAACAACATCTGGAATGATGCAGTGTACCCAGGGGCTCCTCTGAATACAGCCTGAAAATTGTCACTGTTGAAAAAAATGTTCTTCCTGTCCCTGCTTTGCTGGCAGTGCAGGGCACTTGGGCAAGATTGGCACACCAAAGAGCCTTGTGTGGTGAGTTTAAGAATGACCACTGGCTAAATCTTCCTGTGGCATTGCTCTGATTCCACAGCTTTCCAGGCACGACCTCTTTAAATGGCTCCCAGTTACTTTCACATTCAGTCAAAATCCACTGGCCTGGAAGGTAGACCCCTCTGAGCTTCATCTTCCTCTTTCCCTGGAAGGCATCCTAGATTCCCTCACACCAAGGGCATCCATCATCACATGTTTCATAGCACTCAGAACTTCCAGCCCTTCACACCCTGGTAATTGTGTCATTGAATTTGAATTAAATATTTGTTTAATGTCACCATAGTTGACTGCTGAGCCCTGTATGTACAGGGACCAGGTCTTTTTGTTCAAGCACTAAGAGGAGTGTCTGGTACCAAGCAAGTCCTCATAAATATTTGTGACTGACTTGATGGTCTAGTCCCAACTTACTCTTTTGGCTTCCTCTCCTGATTCTTCCATGTATACCACTACGTTCTAACCAAATCCAGCATTCCCTGATATCTGTCCCTAATTTTCTACATTTATGACTTTGGTCACATGATTCCTGCTTCTTGGATAATGGTGATTATTTCTATACCATTTAAGGAAAATCAGAATCAGAGAAGATGGAAGAATATTTTATTGAGATGTAATTTCATATGTATTAAAATTCATCAGTGATTTCTGGTATATTCACAAGTTTGTGCACCTCTAATTCCAGAACATTTTCATCACCCCAAAAAGAAACTCCATAGCCATTAGTCACCATTACCCATCATTCTAACCATCACACCAATTCCCCTCCTCCCTAAGTTCCTGTCAATATTTAACCTATTTTTTGTCTCAATATATTTGCCTATTCTAGGTATTTAATTTAAATGAAATCACACAATCTGTGGCCTTTTTTGTCTGGCTTCTTTTACTTTGCATAATATTTTCAAGATTCATGCATATTGCAACGTGTATCAATACTCCATTCCTCATTATACCTGAATAATATTCCATTGTATGGCTATACCACCTTTTATTTATCCATTCATCAGTTGATGGGACATTTGAGTTGTTTCCATATTCAGGCTATTATGAATAATGTTGTAATGAATATTTATGTATAGCTTTTGTGTGAACATATGTTTTCAATTATTTTGTATATAAGCATATACTTAGGAGTGGAATTGTTGGGTCATATGGTAATTCTATATTTAACTTTGTAAGCTACTGCCAAACAGTTTATTCAAAGTGGCTGTATCACTTTACATTCCCACCTGCAATGTATGTATATTCCAGTTTCTCTACATCCTTGCCAACACATTATTATCTGTTGTTGTTGATAATGATGATAATTGCCAAAACCAGTGTGTCTGAAGTGGTATCTTATTATGTTTCGATTTGTGTCTCCTTGATAACTAATGGTATTGAGCATTTTTTTAATGTGTTCATTTTATTTGGAAAAAGGCTTATTCAACATCTTTGCCATTTTTAATTGCAAATATTTGCTACCATTTTATGAGTTATATTTCTAATTTTTTTGAGAGTGTCCTTGAAGAAAAAGTTAGAATTAGATAAGGTCCAATATATTTTTGGATTTAGTGTGCCTTAGGTGTCATAGCTAAGAAATCATTGCCTAATCAAAGGTACAAAGATTTACATCTTTGGAGGTGTTTTTGTTTAAGAGTTTTATAATTTGGGCTCTTATAAATTAAGAACTTTGATTGATTTTGAATTAACTTTTGTATAGGGTGATAGGTAGAGGGTCCAGATTTATTCTTTCACATGTGGTTATCTAGTTTTCTCAGGATCATTTGTTTGAAATTATCCTTTCCCCCATTAAATTGTCTTGCCAAGAAGAAACATTTTTAAAATGATGCTGATCAAAGAGTCTTCTGCTGCAGCATGGACCACCACAGTCTGAGGTATGGCAGTTAGGAATACAGAGACTAGCTGGGTTATTTTATACAATACCTGCTATGTAAAAATTCTAACAACACCATCTCACTCTGTTAGCATAAGTAACTAGATGTTAACAAAGAAAAGGGAGCAAAACTGGCTAAGCTTAATTAAGTAGGAAGCCTCAGCTTCACAGCTCCAGGGGATAGCCAAATCCTCACCAAGGGGATTAACATCTGTCCATGCCTCCACCCCCAACTCCCCCTCACCCCACCCCTTGTAGGGAGGAAGTACTGGCTTTTCAATCTCCCCAGGGAATCACCAATTCATTCCCCACAGATTACCAAGGGGAGGAAGAAGCAGTAATGGGGAAATTCCTCTGCTGTGCACATGTGCAACAGAAACCAAGATGGCTCAGGGGGAGGTGAGCCTTTGTGCAGTAGGAACCAGAATGACAGCAGAAATTTGGGACATGCATAGTAGAAGCCAAGATGGCACAAGAGAATGTCTTAATTTGAGGTATGCATAGTAGGAGCCAAGGGGCGACCATAGAGGGAAGAATCTAGCCTTCATAAAAGATCAGATTGGATAAGGGAAGGGCCCAGCACAAGCTTACAAAAATCCAAGAAAGAGACTGGTTAATTTGAAAGAAAGCCTGATCTCTCCCAAGCCTGAGGTAATATAATCAAAGCTTCACAAAGGCCTCTCCTGGTAGCACACATTCACCTGTTTGTGCATTCTCTCTTGTTGTAGCCATGTGGGCCTGGCAGTCCTGTGGGCTGGCAGCCAGGCAGGCCCAAGCGCAGGCCTGGGTATGGCAGTGCAGCACTGGCTGGGGTTCATGGGGGCAGAGGGAGTAAGCTGGCTAGATGGGGACAGAAACTGAGCTGGACTACATTTTGGCATGGACTCAAATGAACGAGGAAAGCTTTGGATGCCCTGCCAATGCCAAACCAACGCACAGACTTCCTGAACCCAGGCCCTTCCTGTCAGTGGGGTCAAGACAAGGCTGGACTTCTTCCACAGCAGGACAGGGCTGAGCTACCTGCTCACGGATGAGATGCTGGGCACCTGGGGACAGTTCTTTATTCCTACTCCAATAAATCTTACCACTATACCTCATCATTCCATGCATGGGTCCCAGAAATGCTTTTCTCCTGACTGTAGAACTTCCACCAGTAACAAACCCACCTCTTTCTATATAGAACAATGGTTCTTAACCTTGTTTAGGGCAAATTATCCATTGAAATAGTGAACTTTTTCACTTACATAATATTCTGTTCCTAATGTTAAGGGAGATCTCAGGTATCTCCACACCCTATAATAGCCCATCCCAGACCCTAACTAAGCTAAGACTCCTTACTCCACTCTCTTTCCCACAGAATTCATCCATTGCTGAGGATGAACAATCCACAATGCAGATGGCTCACTTTATTTATTTTGTTCATCTACCTGTGTGTACACCTACTCTCTCTCCTTTAAATTACGTATTTCCACCTACCTGCCCTAGATGAGTGCACCAAGTCTCTGGGCATCTCAAATTCAGTACATTCTTACCTCCCCCAATCCAGTTCATACTCACACCCCAACTTCCCTTTTTTTCTGGTCGCAGCACCATTCTTCCCATCACCCAGGCTCAAATCTCAAAGTCATCTTCACTTCTTCTTCCCCCTCGCCACCCCGCCTCCACCATGCAAGCAGTTTCTAGGTTTGTGTATCTGTTTATTTATCCTGACCACCTATCACTACCCTTCCTGGTCCAAGCTCTTATTCTGAGACTTGGCTGATGTAATAGATGTTTTGGCCTTGCTTGGTTCTTGTTTTCAGGTTCTTCGCTTTCTAATTTATTAGGACACCAGGATCATTTGATGAGAGCACAGTTTTGAGCATTTTACTGTCTGGTTTAAAAAAACAAACAAGCCCTGGCTGGTAGCACAGTGGATAAGGCGCCAGCCTGCGAACCCAAAGGTCACTGGTTTGATTCCCCAGCCAGGTCACATAACCAGGTTGCAAACCAGGTCTCCAGCCAGGTCCGTGGCTGGAGGCAGGTGAAAGGCAACCATACACTGATGTTTCTCTCCCTCTCTGCCTCTCTCCTTTCCCCTCTCTCTCTAAAATAATAAATAAAATATTTTAAAACAAACAAAAACTTAGTAGCTTATCATGCTCCTCCACATTGAGTACAATCCCAATTGGTCAAGAAGTCAACATCTGCCACTCTCTGACTCCAATCAACCATTTGGTCTCATTTCTCAACTCTCCCTAAAGAAGATCTTATCTTCCAGCCAGCAATGTTACCACTGTCTCTGCCTCTTGCCTCCACTCACCATCCTTAGCAAGCTAACTTTGCGGAGCCTTCAAGCCCAGCCCAACAGTGATCACCTCCATGAGGCCTTCCTGACTGCCCCCACTGGAGCAGGATCCATCCCCAAGTCTAATCTCCTGTAGTAATGCAGTTATTTTATATGACATTTACTATAATTTATTATTATTATTATGCCTCTTGCATCCCTCTTGGCAGATAGCAGTGTCTTGACCAAAATAATTCCTTAATAAATATTTGTCACATTCAGGAGCGATTCTCAAGGGAATATAAATCAGAGTCACTTGGAAAAGTTTCAAAATACCCCAGTTGGGACACAGATTTTGAAAAATTTTTATCCACTGACAATTATGTTCTACATCACAAATTAAAGAAATACTGATCAAATTAACAAAGCTAGTAGAGATAATGATGGTTAAAACCTACTGAACATTCATTCTTCATATGCCAGGCACTTTGTATGCATTATCTCATTTAATCCTCACAGAAACTCTCTGAGGTGGGCAGTATGATTTTCTTATTCTTTGGATGAGGAAACAGTATTATTTTTTTAAGATTTTATTTATTATTTTTAGAGAAAGGGGAAGGGAGAGAGGCAGAGAGGGAGAAAGACATCAACATATGGTTGCCTTTCACCTGTCTCCTGCTATGGACCTGGCTGGAGACCTGGCTTCCAACCTGGTTATGTGCCCTGGCTAGGAATTGAACCAGTGACCTTTGGGTTCACAGGCCGCTGGCACCTTATCCATTGTGCCACCAGCCAGGGCTAGGAAACAGTATTAAAGAAACTAAGTCATTTACATGAAGTAGCCAATTCATGAATAAATCATAACTAGATTTAATATCTAATATAGTTAGATAAAATAAAGATCTTTGAAGGATATGTACACTCTACTGAGAGCTTAAAGTGATTTTTCCAGGAATAATCTATGTTCAGATTCAGTCATTTTTAGCCTATTTCTTTTTTTCCTAATTTCATGGCCTTATGAGCTTGGGCAAATTACTTGCCCTCTTTAAGTTTCTGTTTCTTCTTCTTCAAAGTAAGCATAATAGAATATCTACTATAATAGGAAGGATTAAATGAGTTAAATCATGTGAAGTGCTAAGTGCCTAAACAGAGTAAATTTCCAATAGGTTACCTCTAATTATCATCATAATTATTTTTAATAAAAAATGTGCCTCCACACAAGGTAGGCAGTCCTTCATTACTCCAGTCAAGAATAATAGCACAATGGCTTTAAGTCACCCTTAAGACTGACTCTCAGTCTTTAGAGTGGGGCTAGAATTAATAAATAGATTTTTGCTGATGAACTTCTAGGTGCCAAGCAGTAAGAAGAGATAGGGTCCCTGCTCTCGGGGAGCTTACGACTTTGATTACTGGGATCAGGGCCACTCTATGCACAGCAGAGCCTGGAGGCCTGTAAGTTCCTGAGGAACTGTCTGTGTCAAGATTTTTTTAGCCTCTAAGTTTCAGCATAGCCCATTTTTACAACATAATTTTTCCCTTCCAGACAGCAAAATTTTGGAGGAATGAGGAGGAGCTATGGGGTTTGATCGCTTCTATCACTGTCTGGAATCTCACTGTCCTCAGACTTCTCTTTGGCGTCAACCAGACATGGTCTAGCTCTGCATTCTCTCCGTCTCAAATGTACATCAGGATGGGAGAGAGCATGATTGTAAATGACTACAATGTGTTCCTTTGCAGGAAGACACAGACACAAAACAGCCGAGCTGTTGCCACCTGCGCTAGGTTGCAAGTGCTGTTTTGATTAAGGCTCACATCCACATAGCATCTTTGGATTCATAGTACTTTTTCAAATACGCCTTGTAATGTAAAAATTATTGCTGTCAATTTATAAGATGAAAAGCAGCCTCAGAGAGCTTGTGTTACTTACTCAAGATCACACAACTAATGAGCAGCTTTGACATGCAGTTCTAGGGACGCACTTTAAAAGGGAATGGACAGGGGAGATAGGGAAGAACATCGTTTGCCTTTTTCCCTTCTTCCCACTTGTTGCTTGCCATTCGTACATGAGGACTACAGTTCAAGCAGCCATTTTGGAACTTGGAACTTGGAAGCCAGGCGGAAAGCATGGCAAAGCAGAAAAACAGAAGCAGCCTAAGGAGTTCCAGCCAAAAGAGAGGCGTGGGTAGACAAGCCACATCTCCCTCACAACTAAAAAATGTACATGTGCTTCAACACTAAATAAAAACAACCAAACTACATGGAAGCACAACAAAGGAGGAAATAAAGAAATGCTGAGCCAGGATGGTGGGAGGGGTGGAGCCAGGACTGAAATGGCAGTGGAGGTGCAGGAACTGAGGCCCCAGGGAAAAGAACAATTGTACATTCAAACCCAAGAGTGATTTCAGCCCCAGACCAGATCGCGCAGGGCAAGGCTCCAGTGCCAGGAAAAATACAGCCAGCAGCAACAGCTGGTGGTGGCAAAATGGCTGAGGCCACCAAAAAAAGCACAGTCATACATTTAAACCTGAGAAGACATCTCCGCCCAGACCAGATTGTGCAGCGCGAGCGGGAAAGGGGGTGGGGGTGGGGGCAGCAGCTGCAGTGCTGCAAGGGGACTGAAGCACAATGAAAAGCACGGTGGCACATTTGTAATGGGGAAGCAATCCCAACCCCAAACCAGAGCATGCAACTCACAGTCTGGCACATGAGAAAGTGGAGCCACATTGTTTCTGATTGTGAGAAACCAGTGGGGGTTGGGATGGAGGAAGAAATTGCTAGTCTTGGCGGGCAAATGACATTGCTTTCTCTATGACCCCACCCCTACATACAGTGCTATAGCATAGTGAAATGGGTCAGTCCATATTGACAAATACCTCAGGCTCCACCCCTTACAATGTAACAGGTGCGACAGCTCTATCCAAGATACAGAGGTAAACACAGAAAGCTATCAAGCTGAGAAGGTAGAACTATGGCCCAAAAGAGGGAGCAGACCAAGGTTCCAGTGGAAGAAACTGAGTGATGAAGAGATAGCCAACCTAGAAGACAAGGAAATAGCCAGCCTAACAGACAGAGTTCAAAACACTGGTGATTAAGATGCTCACGGACTTGACAAATATGCTTAAATACAGCAAACACAGAAGGGAAGAAGTGAGGGCTATGCTAAATGAAACAAAGGAAAAATCACATGAAACCAATGATGAAAGGAAGGAAACTGGGACTCATGTCAATAATTTGGAACATAAGGAAGAAATAAACAATCAACTAGTCAAGAAGAAACAAGAATTGAATAAAATAAGGAGAGGCTTAGGAACCCCTGGGACAACTTTAAACATGCCAACCTCTGAAATGTAGGGGTGTCAGAAGGAGAAGAGGAAGAGCAAGAAACTCAAAACTTGTGTGAAAAAATAATGAAGAAAAACTTCCCTAATCTGGCTATAGAAATAGACATACAAGTCCAGGAAACACAGAGAGTCCCCCAAACCATCTGGACCCAAAGAGGTCCACACCAAGACATATCATAATTAAAATGCCAAAGGTTAAAGATAAAGACAGAATCTTAAAAGCAGCAAGAGAGAAAAAAAGTTACCTACAAAGGGGTATCTATAAGATTATCATCAGCTGATTTGTTAAAACATCAGACAAGAAGTATTCCAAGTGATGAAAAGCAAGCACCTACAACCAACATTACTTTATCCAGCAAGGCTATCATTCAACATGGAAGGACAGATAAAGTGCTTCCCAGACAAGATACAGCTAATGGAATACGTCATCATCAAGCCATTATTACGTGAAATGTTAAAGGGACATATTTAGGAAAAAGAAGATCAAAACTATGAACAATAAAATGACAATAAACTCATACCTATCAACAACAGAATCTAAAAGGTAAAAAATAAAAAACAAACTAAGCAAACTGCCAGAGAGGGAACAGAATTATAGGCATGGGGAACATTTGAAGGAGTGTCAGCTGGGAGGTGGAAGGGGGAGAAAGGGGAAATGGCGCAGGGATTAAGAAGTATAGTAGGTGGGTGCAGAATAGTACAGGAAAGAATAAAGGTAAAGAATTTACATGCATGACCCATGGACATGAACTAAGGGGGTTGGGGTTGCTGGAGGGAAGGGAGGTGCTGGGCAGAGGGGAGCAAAGGGAAAAGAAATAGGTGTAGCCCTGGCTGATAGCACAGTGGATAAGGCGCCGGCCTGTGAACCCAAAGGTCGCTGGTTCGATTCCCCAGCCAGGGCACATAACCAGGTTACAAGCCAGGTCTCCAGTCAGATCTGTAGCTGGAGGCAGGTGACAGGCAACCATACACTACTGTTTCTCTCCCTCTCTGATTCTCTCCCTTCCCCTCTCTCTAAATTAATAAATAAAATATTTTTTTTAAAGAAGAAATAGGCATAACTGTAATAGCATAATCATTAAAGATATATAAAATTGAAAAAAAGAAAATGCCTAAGCTGCTTCTTACGATACCAGGCCGGGTCTGAACAGCCTACCTTTGACTTTTATTTTCTTTTAATGTGTTTAAGATACTAGAAGTGGCTCTCTGTTTCTAGTAATTAAATGCTATTTTTAACTGTTAAACAGCATAATCTGTAATTATACAAAATTGGTAACAATTTTGGGGACATGGTTTAGCAAATGATGTCACATCATTATAATTGTGCCTAAAAGTTTCTCTTTGTTCTCCATAGGGACCTTCACTGTCCTCTTTCATGTAAGCGATTAAAATAACAAGTATAAATAATGTAGATGCAAATTCCAAGGTCCATGATACACCTAATAGGACACATACTATGACTGAAATCATGAAAAATATCTGAATATAAAAGAAAAGACTAAAATCTAAAATACAAAAATAATATTAGAAATTTAAAGCCCTGGCTGGTAGCACAGTGGGTAAGTAAGGTGCCAGCCTGCGAACCCAAAGGTCCCAGGTTCGATTCCCCAGCCAGGGCACATAACAAGGTTGCAAACCAGGTCTCCAGTCAGATCTGTGGCTGGAGGCAGGTGAAAGGCAACCATACATTGATGTCTCTCTCCTTCTCTGCCTCTCTCCCTTCCCCTCTTTCTAGAAATAATGAAATTTTTAAAATCTTGAAAGAAAGAAAGAAAGAGAAAGAAAGAAATTTAAGCTTCTAGGATCATGGTTGACTTTTTAAATTCTACTTTCAAAATTGTCTTTAATACTCTTGCCTTGTTCTTTGAATTAAAGCATTAAAGAACTACTTAAATGCTGGGTTCTCCAAATCATCATTTTCACAATTTAGTTGTTATTAAGCATACTCATTTTTGCCCAGGAGACATAAGAATATATAGCTATTGCATATGTGAGGCCCTCTCTCCTTAGGATGATAAATATTTTTGTAACAGGGAAAATTATAATTCATACATCCTTTTTTTTTTTTTTTTTAATGGAGAAGCAAGGCCATTTCCTTATATTTGGTAAATTCCTAAGGCTACCTGAAGAGAGCCCCAGGGTGAGTGGGCAGATTCTGGAAGCCTGTACTATGTGGGTGTTGAGATTACACAGCAGAAGTGGTTCCACCAGTTCATCGCTCTCCTACTTCTTCAATCAATAGCATTTGGGAAATGGGACTTGTTTTCAGTGTCTGCTCTTTAATCTCAAAATTTCATTTCCCTTTCATATAAATGCTCACTGGGGACTATTTTCGGGTTGTTTAAACCCACTCTCTTGGTTCAATGATGTTTCCAATCTCTTAAGAGAACATTACATCTGACATTTCCTTCCTCACTGAACTCATTGTTCTACTCCGTACAGCTCCTCATGGAATTTATCCTTATCCTTATCCTTGTTCATACAAAGCTGTAGGCAAGTGTAAACTAGAGCAAAATCTACTTCCCTGGAGGAAACACCAAGTATATGTGAGCATTTGAATAAGAGAAAGAGAGAGGTGGGAAGGAGTGGGGGAGAAGAAATGGGTGCATACAAGGAGTGTGCCATACACCATCCTCTTTCTGGGCTTTCACTTACATTCTCAGGTTGACTCCTTCGTAGGACACATCATGTACAAGTAAGTATGTTGAGGCTCCTAAAGTTGACAAATTAGTCAAGGATGTACCATTTAAATAGTGCCCAAAACTGGTGAACTCAGATATTTTACTCCAAATTATTTTCATTACATCTGGAATGGACTCACCAGTAAGCTAATCTCATTGGAAACTTTATGTATAATTTCTAGTTTAGATTACTAACCTCATTTACATAAGGAAATGCACTGTACTTAGGTGAAAGGAAGATGACAGGGATGGATAACATTTAGCAGTAAGAGGCACTACAACACAGCTGTTCACAGGCCATCTCTGATGCCCAATTGCAGAATCTGAATATGGGCCTTGCCACTGTGTGGTCTTGGGAAAGTTGCTTAACCTCTCCGTGCCTTGGGTTCTCACTCTATAAAATGGGGATGGGAATATTGCTACCTAAAGAGTTGTTATGAACCCTGGCTGGTAGCACAGTGGATAAGGCGCCCGCCTGCGAATCAAAAGGTCGAAGGTTCGATTCCCCAGCCAAGGCACATAACAAGGTTGCAAACCAGGTCTCCAGTCAGTTCTGTGGCTGGAGGCAGGTGAAATGCAACCTTACATTGATCTCTCTCTCCCTCTCTGCCTCTCTCCCTTCCCCTCTTTCTAAAATAATGAAATAAAAAAATCTTAAAAAAAAAAAAAAAAAAAAAGAGTTGTTATGAGGGTTGAAAAAAGAAAATAGAGTACACATAAAAACACCACCTTCTACAAAAGTCTAGTTCTGAGAGATACCAGAGGAGGGAAGGAGGAGCAGCAAAAGAAATGAGGTAAATTTTAATCAAAGAGGTTGACAAGTGTTGCAGCTCTATCACTCTTAGATATTTACCACACCCTGTAATAAATTAAATCCAAAATCCTATGCTACAGAACCAAAGTTTACCTACTCTTTCTCCACACTTACTTGAGTGCAGTGTCCTTATCCCGTCTAAGACCAGAGCAAGCATTCACGCTTTGGGGAAGGTTGCTTTTAGAGGACCGTAGCTGACATTCAGTGACCCCTCCCCTCATGCACACCCCATGTAACAACCCAGAGGGACTTGAGAATGCTTTGATCCTGCTGCATCATTTTGTTCCATGTTTATGAAGTCAAGTGGATTTTTCCATGGGTAATTCGCATGTTGCTCCCATGATTACATTTTAAAGCTGATGAGTAATATTTAGAAGTAGAAGGTTTTCCACTTCTAGTTCCTCTCATTAGTATGTACTGTGGGCAAATTAAATTAACCCGTCTGGGTTGAGGCTTGCTTTCTACCAGATGGAAAACCATGCATAAAATGAATAATTGCTCCATCCTTTCAAATATAGCCAACGATGCTTCCCTAGAAATGTCCTGCCACACCCCAATGCACCCCCCAAAAAATTCACAAGAATAATTAGCAAACTGAACAGTAGCACATAGGAGTATTTATTTACTCATAATTAGAAACCAAAAGACTGATTAAGTCATTCTGCCTGCATGATCATATGTTTTCCCACCAGTCTGTGGATTTGCAAATATGATAGTCCAAGACGGTTCAGCTGAAAACCAGGGGACTGGATAATAAAGTTGCATGTGACATAGAAAAAAAGGCCATATTTGTAGGAGGATATATTTTCTACTTTACGTAGGATAAGTGTTCAGGAGAAAAATAGCAAAGTCATTAATCAGGAAAGGTTGGACCCTGCTGAGGCAGATTTCATGAAACAGATTTAAAAAATAAAGTTAGCTGAGGTTGTTAACATCCTATTTTTTTGCCAAATAAAATTTTTTTAAGTTACTATCTACTATCACTGAATTTCAATAAAGAAAAGAAACCTTTACCAACCTAAAAATTAGAGATGCTTCATTACGGAATAAAAGACAGTTCTTAAAACTGAATAACTTTAGTGATGTGAAAACCTCAATAACTTGCCCTTACTTTTCTCATTTCCTCATGCATCAATGAAAACTCTGTCCTATACTGGCTCTGGTCCAAAGAATGACCATTTTAGTGAAGAGTCTCTTTTTGGCTCACTCATGAGACCTGGTGCAAATTGCTCTACTTCTGGAGGTCCCATTATTGTCCATACAGTAGAAACCCCATGTGCCTGTCTGGCCTGATCCACAGGACTATGGTCAAATATGACACGGTAACAAATGCAAAATGGCCCTGGAAAAGGTGAAGAATTATATGCATGTTCAGAATAGTTAGTCCTTCTCAACTTCAGTTATGTACTTATTTCCTAACTCCTGGGATTAGATGATTTTACTATAAAATAGTTTACTTCAGGAGAAACAGAAAATGCCAGATGCTCACACATTTTCTCCATTAGGAAGATGAAACATGAATTGACAGTTTATCTTGGAGACTAGGAATCTAGGTTTAGATTTAAGGAGCACCATCCAAAACTCATCCAATATGAAGGACACTTGTTTCAGCCAGTCCTTCAATTTTAGCAGAGTCTGCCTAAACTAAATCACACAAATGAGAGTCTTGACCATTTTTAAAGATTCCAAAAGAAGTTGCACAGACCCAAGATTTGATACTCACTGACAACATATTTTATTCATCTCCATATCCACAGAACTGAGAACAACCCAGAAACAGAATAAGGGCTCAATGAATGTTGAATGACTAAACCTACAATCTTGGCCCTGGGAAAGCATTTTTCAATTTATTGCTCTAGTGTTCTCATCAATAAACTGGAAAGAAAACTACCAACCTAACTTTTGGGGTGGTTACAAATATTTTCTATTAAAAACAACCAAAGAGGTAAATTGCTGATGGAAACGTGAAGTGGAGTCACTTAGGGAAAAGTTTGACAGCTCCTAGATATGTGCCCAAGAGAACTGAGAGCATACTTTCACACAAAAAAGTTGTATACAGATGTTCATAGCAACATTATGTCAAATAGCAAAAAAAATGCAAACAACCTAAATGTCTATCAGTTGATGAAAGTGGTATATCCCTATAACAGAATATTATTTAGCAGTGAAAAGGAATGAAGTACTATTACATGTGTACAACATGGATGAACCTTGAAAACCTTAGGCTAAGTGAAAGAAATAGAATAAAATAGGCCACATATTGTATGATATCATTATATTAAATGTCCAGAGTAAATATAATATTTATCAATTATAATTTTAAAATAAAAAATTTTTTCAATGTCCTGAGTTGGCAAATCCATAGAGACATAAAGTATTAGTGTTTGTCTTGGGGTCAGGGAGTGAGAATAAGAACTAATTGTTAATGGGTATGGGTGGTAAAAATGTTTGAAATTATTGTAGATGATGGTGATGATTGTACAACATAGTGAATATACTAAAACCCACTGAAGTACACACTTTAATATGCTAATTTTTATGCTATATGACATATTTTTATGTATAAAATTATAAATATAAAAGGCAGTAAGAAACAGAATTTAGGGGTGACAGGTAGAATTATATTATATAGAATCAGCCTTAAAGAAATTAGTTTCCAGTTATGCTTCCTCCATTTTAAAAAGAGCTTTCACCTGCCAGAACTATTTATTAAATTTGTGTCAGGAAACACACTTCTTTTACAGCATCTGGTAGAGAATATGCACTCAAAAAGTAGTGAATGAGCCTTGGCCAGTATGGTGCAGTTGGTTGGAATATCATCCCATAAACCAAAAGGTCCTGGGTTCAATTCCTCATCAAAGGCAACTGATCGATGTTTTTCTTTCACATCAGTATGTTTCTCTCTCTTTTTACCTCCCCTCCTCCCTCTATAAAATCAATTAGCATATCCTCAAGTAAAGATTTTTTTTTTAAGTGGTGAATGAATAAATATATATGAGGACCCCACATGGAATTTTTCAATAGATAAGTTTTAAAAATACACTTTAAGACATAGCAGGAAAACCTTGTAGACTTTGCTCCAAAAATCATAGCCAACGAATTCCAGTATAGTGGCCCAGGTAAAAACTGAATAAGCACCAGCATCCTTAACAACGGGCCCTTAAGTCTTACGAATACTCTGAAGCACACAATTTCTACACAATGAATTATTTGAACCAGGAATTTTCAGACTTGGAGAAGTCTCCAGCTATATCAAGTGAAATCTTGAAATCTAAAAGTTTTTAAAATAAAATTAGCTGGCCTTCCTTAAAGGATTCAGGTCAATCTGTTCTCTAAAGCACATTTAGGTGGAGAAGGGCATAGTACTAAGCAGGCTAATCATAGTCAGGAATAGAAACTCCAAAATGTTTTGAAATAACAATACTGAAAAGACTCACCTGAGACTTGTTCAACTCTCATGAACAGTTTCAACAGCCCAGTAAGTTGTATTTCTAATTGATACTCAATCTGGGACTGTTCAAGTCTGCCTGTACTCTGTAATTCATGTAAACTGAATCCT
This sequence comes from Noctilio leporinus, assembly GCA_004026585.1. Classification (NCBI taxonomy): domain Eukaryota; kingdom Metazoa; phylum Chordata; class Mammalia; order Chiroptera; family Noctilionidae; genus Noctilio; species Noctilio leporinus. The sequence continues at coordinate 259,922 of PVIW01000019.1, forward strand.
TCATTTATAGAGAAGGAAACCATGAACCAGGGACTCAAGGGGGCCAGTCTGAGACCACCCTGCCTGTTAGGATCCGAGTTGAGCCTAGAACCCAGACTGCTTGATTTCTGCTCTTTTGTTTTTCCACTGCTGGAATTTTATACATGTTCTCTGACTGTATAGAACATGCTGAGAAAATTTTGAAATTTTACTGCGGCTAAGGTGACCGTAATGGTTTCCTCCAGATTCACAAATTTTATAAATACCTTAAGTGAAGGTCTGGCCCAAGTTCAATAGAAAAAAATTTTTCCTACTCGCCCATAGGCTCCTCTAGTTAGCATTGATGCTTGGAACTATTTGAAAAGCTGCAATTCTTCCCAGAACTTTTGCTCTCCGCTCCCCCCACCAGCTTCAGGTGGGCTAATTCATCCTTGAACACACCACTCCTGTGAATGCCACTCATTCTTCAAGTTGGTGGGATGAGGAGGGGGGGAACCAGCTTCGACATCAGGCTTTGCCAAAAACAAGTCGTATAATTTATAGCAGAACTAAGGAAGGTATAATCTGCAAATTGGCTGTGTATTTATTTTTCTAAGACATAAGTGAAGTGTTCTTGGGAGGTAATACCACATGGCAAAGTGTAAGCTCTTTTGGAGGCAGGGGAGGGAAAAAAAAACAACTTTATGAAGAAAAACTGCAGAGGCTAACGTGGAGGGCAATGGTTGGTTTTACCTGCCCAGCCTTCTTTTGATAAAAAAGTGACCTAGTTTAACTTGGAGAACACTCACGCCTCTCTGAGCCCATGATTTTGGACAGAACTCAGATTTACCACCTTCTCCCTCCCTTCACACCACAAGGGTGGTTACGTGATAGAGACTTGAGCAGTCAGCTCTCGCATTTTAGCCCCCACAGCTGTGATTGTGCCAAGCGTGGCCATGGGGAAGAGCCAGGGTAATGAGGCTCTACTCCCAGACTTCGTGCATTTTGAGAAAGTTCTCTTGTCACTTCCTTTACCAGCTGTGAGGAGCCATCAGAGGCTACCAGTTAGGAGAGCCTAACTATAAATAAAAGCGATGCAAAGCCAAGCCAAGAGATGGTCAGCAAGAATAGAATGCACAACAGAGGACCCGATGTAAAACTGAGTCCTGCCCTACCCAAAGCAACAGCATCTCTGGGCATCAGTTGCATCAGACCTGTTTGCTCACACCAGCTGAAGTTTGGTTTCAGTCCTTTGCAGTGGAGACAGACAGTACTGGGCAGTAGTCGTGCAGACTCTCGGAGCAAGGAATGAAGTGTGGATCCTGGTTCAGCCACTTTCTAGGTATGAAGCCTTAATCTCCCCAAGCTGCCTTTTTCTCACCTGCACAATAAGGCAATTATATCTGCTTCTGAAACCAATGCACCCATAACCTAACCAAAGCACTTGTTCAAGTTGCTGCTATGTCGTTAGTATCCAGTAGATGTGAGCTATAATATTTTTAATGCACAAACAATAATGAAAACTGCCCAATGCCTGCTAACACAAAATTTAAGCTACTTAATATTGTTCCACTTTTACTAAGTGTCACTAGTACACGAGGAAAACTTGGCTTCTAAATAGTTCATCAGAAGGAGGCATGGAAATGAACCTGAATATCATTGTCTCAGATTTCCAAAGAGTTTGGAGTTACTTGGAAAATAAATGCCCATGGTAATACACTAAGAGAATAAAGAATGCTCTAATATAGTCTATACTGTTATTTGGCAGCACTGTTCAAAAGTAAAACAAAATATTTAAACCGTTTGAAAAATCCTGGAAGAAACTGCAATAAAATGAGAGAATGACTGTGTATATTGCCTGATATTTATGGGGTTTTTTCTTCTTTCTAATTTTTCGATTTTCCAAGTGTATTTCAGTGAGCATTGACCGTACTTCTGTTTTGAAGGTTTTATTGTCTGTATGTTCCACAATCACATCATTAGGCTTTAGAATGTTGGTTTAGGAATTGAAGAATCCCAGACTATTGGAGGTGAAAGAGGCAACAGAGACATTTTATACGATTCTCTCATTTTATAGGAGGGAAAATCTTGTTCAAGATCAAATAGCTAGACCCTGGCAGCATTGAAATTATAGCCTAACATTCCTACTAATCCAGAAAAAAAATCCCTGAGAAAAACACTATGGATTAGACCACATCACCTAGGTTAATTCTACTAATCTGTCAAGGACCCATTTAAATATCACTTCCTCCAAACACCTTTCCCTGGGCGTTAACTAGAAGAAATCCCCCCAACTTTGAATTCCCAGAGCACCTGATTTTTACTTTTATTATTGCCAATATTATTCTCCAGGCATGTTTAAGTATTCTTTTTTAGTCAATAAGTTCCTTGAAAGGGAATTTGAGTCCTTTTTACAGTTATACCCCAAGCATCTGACAACATGTTTTGTTGGTACATAGTAACCACATTATTAATGGTTGCTGAAAAATATGCTATGATATTGCATTAGGACATATTGAATCCAACTGGCTTAGTTAGATGGAGATTAAAACTGAATTACGTAGCTGGAGAAGTCATCACCATACAATCCTTCCTGGGCATGGAAAATGGTGCTACCTAGCCCCATTACAGTTGGAAAGAACTAGATCACTACTATAGGCCAAAGGCCTGAAGGCAAAGGTGATGTGCGTCAGTTCTATGCTGGGCCAGTGAAAGGGCCTTGTAAGACCTTCCATCATATCTTCCCTTACCTTGGCACCCTAGTAGCCATGTGCTGAGAAAGAGGTGCCTTAAAAGGCAGCAGTCTTCACCTGGCTGGTGGCACAGTGGATAAGGTGCCAGCCTGTAAACCCAAAGGTCGCTGGTCCAGCCAGATCCATGGCTGGAGGCAGGTGAAAGGCAACCATACACTGATGTCTCTGTCCCTCTCTGCCTCTCTCTCTTCCCCTCTATCTAAAAATAATAAATAAGTAAATCTTTAAAGAAAAAAAGGCAGCAGTCTTCAATGGGAGGGGAGCCACACTTCAGAGCCCGAGCCACTGGACTGACTTACCTCAGGCTTTGTGTGAGCAAGAAAGATGCCTTCAAAACATTAAGTCACCAAGATTTGGGGGTTACTTTGTTGCTGAAGAAAAATCTAGCCTAACTAGAGAATAGCCAGATGAAAACACTGACCTTGTGGCAGGGACAGCTGCTTATAATGTGTTATCTCCTTACTCCTTACTAACAGGATCTTGGGTAACATGCATCGCTGAAAAATTACAGACTACATTACATTACATTGCATATTAGCTAGGGGTGACCAATGCACTATAAGTAGAAGTTATTAATGAGTTTTTCAAGAAATTCTTCCTCCTATTTCCTGAAGAGAATTCAAGTGTAACGACTGGAGCTCCAGCAGCCATCTTAGACCATGAGGAGCTCTTGACCAAAAAAGTCACAAACTAAGAGTGGTGGGTAGTAAGATAAAAGGAGCCTGGTTTCCTGATGGCACTATATAGTTGCTATACTAAGCAAAGCTGCCCTACTTGCATGCTTTTATTTAAGAGAACTAAACCACTGGGTGTTTAGGCATTATAGCTATATCTGTTACTAGCAAACAAATGTAATTCTTATTGGTACAAAGTTTATGTCATATACTCCAAAATAATATCCTTGTTTTAAACAATAAACAAGAGGGTAACCTAGGAGCACTAGTTGACACCTAGCCCACACTGGGGAAGAATAGTATTCTGTTCCATTCTGCTTTGATCTGCTGAGGAACTGAAGAAAAACTTTATCTCCGATTAAGTCTAATATCATTTTTAAAATGCTTTTTTCACATTAGCAAAGTCTGAAAGGAACATAACCAAAATTACATTTTCCCAACATAATTATAAGGATCTTAATTGTGAAAACATAAGAAGGGTGAGGCTTAGACAATGTTAAAAATTTTAAAAGGTAAAAATGACTTGATATTTCACATTATTAAGAAAAAATTTAAATGTGAGGCATTCTTCTGGGAGAAGCTGCATTTTGAAAGACAAGGATAATTTAAGCATTGGAGATTTTAAAAGGGGATCCAGTGAAGCATTTTTAATTATTCTTCTTCCTGCTAGTGATTCTCTCAGGGATTTGTCTACCTTTAATAAAATTTCATTATCAATGTGTCTGCTATTACTTTAATAAGAACTGACACAAAAATTATAACTGACTGCAAAGAAAAGAGAATATTCAGAATCTATAAGAGCTTCTTTTATTTATTTCTTTTTCTGTATATCTTTCTGGACCGCTATGTTAGCTCACTTCATCACAGCTACATACCTCTCAAAACCTGGATTTTTCTAAAACAGAACAAAAGCAATTTTTTTTTTATTATGCAACCACTATCCCTATGAAGATTGCCTTTTCAAATAGACACTTAAAAACCATGAAAACCCATACTTCTGGTAATGAGTACAAATTCCCATCTTTCTAAGTTACATGACTCTATTCTTTTTAAGACTAAGAGACATTCCTTACCCTTCATGACCAGTGGAGAAGTATTTCCAACCAGGCATCTCAGGCCACCTATAAACTATAAACATAGGGCAGGGAGCATGTCCCCAGAAGAAAAGATTTCATTATTTCATTATTTCATCTGCCTTGAAATACCACTGACTAGAGTATCCATTTCCAGTGTGAAATTTCTCAGGAAGCCTTTCACCCACCAGTTTTCCTAGAAAACATTGTCACGGGTGTGACCTTTTACATACTATACTCTCTTCTCAGTTGTCCTGAACCGGGCTTTCAGGGTATAATGGGCTTATGACCAAGCAGCGGTCATTTTGAATCTTCTTTTATAGAATATGACAAAACATCTTTGCAGCTGGGACGACATCATTTCCAAAATAATCCTCATTTAATACAATGGTTTTCAGATGACAAAGGCTGTATGTAAGTCCCAGGGTTGGTTTGAAAATGGGAAAGTCTTGGTGTCCTTAATGTTCTTTATACCCAGCCCTGGATTGATGAAGAATAAAAGCAGATGGGCCTGAATTCTTCTGACCACAGCTGCTATTAGTTACAGAATCTCCCCAAGCTTCTGTTTCTTCACACGTAAAATAGAGCTGATAGTCCCCACCTTCCATGGTTACTATGAAGGTTGAATAAGACAATGGGTGTCATGTGCTTAACACACTGCCTGGCACATAGTAAGCACTCAATAAACATTCGCCATTGCTAAAGCCTTCCTCTCTCTCTTTAGCTGACAGAACTCTGGGAAGAATCACTGCAGGACAAATCCAGAAATTCTTGGAATTATTGCCAGACACAGATACTAACTAGGGCCTCTGTGGGTTTTGACCATTCAGAGAAGCAACGCTTGGTCCAAGTGGGTAAGCCAGGCACACAAGCCTGCAGATTTGGGCTCTCAGACCCATCCACAGGAATTTCAAACTACATTTAGCAGACCGATGCCTATTTTGTGTCTACATCCACCATGCCGCCCAGAGTGACTAAATCCTTTACAATAAACTGTTCCAGATTGCAACCTTTTCTCCCCTACCAGACATGCATAAAAATGAATCCATATGTGTACGTGAAGTAGCAGTTCCAAAAATAACAGCGACATTAAATACTGTAAGACCACAGGACGGGAGAAAGGGCCCTGAAATACGAGGGTTAGGGAAGCATTCATGAAGGAAATGAGATTTGATCTGTATTTTGAAGGATGAATAGAAGTTAGATATGTGGATTAGAGAGAGAGGATATCTTGGGTAGCTAGAGCATGACGAAGCTGCAGATGTAGTGATGAGCAAAGTGGGGACAGTAGGCGATGCACAGACCCAGAGGCTGTGTGGGAAACTGCGGGGTGGGTAGGAGGGCAGGCTGGGATGATACGGGGAGCTGGAGAGCACTAAGGAAGAAAGGGACTCTGGAGGGTCATATTCCGCTTTGCATCTATAGGAAAGAACCAAAGTAGTGCTCAATAAACGCCTGTGAGTGAATCAGTGGGTCCATAAAGAAAAGAAAATAGCATTTTTAGATGTCTCTGGCGAGATGTATGGGAGGAAAAGGTGAGGCAGGCAGATCAGGTGGGAAGTTGTTGCAGGTCTGAGCGGAGGTGATAAAGAGCTAAAGTGGGAGCACTATGACTATGACCAACAGGAGAAACAGGGTGAGGGGAGAATTTGAAGACCTGGAGACTGGCTGTGTTAGTGGAAGGAAGGTGAATTCCAAAGGGCTTGAGGTTTGGGGTCCTGGGTAATTGGTTGAGACAGCAATAAGGACGGCATCATCAGACACGAAGGGGACAGGAGGGAAGGGAAAGCACAAGTCCAGTTACGAATATTTAAGGTGATGGGAGTGCAGCCAATTGCAATCATCTTGCACCTATTTGGCGACAAGAGTCGAGGAACTAACTGAGCCAGGGCTCTTCCTTAAGGGGACATTGTCATGACAAGGTTCAAAAGAGTTTGCATTAAATTTTTCTTCCTTAGACAACATTCTAAAATTATGTTAAGCCCCTCACACGGTCTTTCCTGAAAAACTGAGGTCAGGAAAACAACCTGAGAGATGCGAGTCTGGCATCATGCTGCTACGCTATGGGACTGCGCCTCACCAGAGCTGGTGTAGACCCTGTGCCCCACACACAGCTGCATCAGGGTGGCCTGGGGGTGTGATGCTACCGCTGCATCTCTCATTCACCCCTCAAGTACCTTGATGCTCCCCGCAGTTGAAGAATCACTGGCTCTGGAAATTCAAGTTCTCAAAGCCCTACCCATGCTGCCATTGACCCGCTCCTGCAGAAGGCAGGTAAGAACTCTGGAGCTGGAGCTGGAACTCAGGGTTCTAATCCCAGCTCTTACTAGCTGTCTCGGCTTGGGTAAGTTACTTAATGTCCATGTCACTTAATCTCTCCGATATTCTCTGATTGAAAATAAGGGACTAAGCCCTGGCTGGTAGCATAGTGGATAAGGGGCCGGCCTGCGAACCCAAAGGTCACTGGTTGGATTCCCAGCCAGAGCATATAACCAGGTTGCAAACCAGGTCACCAGCTGGGTCTGCGGCTGGAGGCAGGTGAAAGGAAGCCATACCTTGATGTTTCTCTCCCTCTCTGCCTCTCTCCTTTCCCCTCTCTCTGAAAAGTAATAAATAAATAAATAAATTTTTAATCTTTAAAATAAAGAGAAAATAAGGGAATAATAATAGTACTACCTCATGAGGCTCTTCTGAGAATGGCTTGTGTTAATACATGAGGTCTGTCTGGAAAAAGTTCTGATGTTGTTAGTATAACAAGAATGGTTTGTGTGGCATTGGTGTAACCTGGCAGCCAAGGAGAGTGGACTAGAATGAGCATGTGTGAACAATGACAATTTCACTGTACTAGTCAGTGGGGGCAGTAGACACTTGAGTGAGCATGTGTACTGTGTGGCCATCACATTCAAAATGACCAAGAAAGTAGAGCAACAAATCTGCATCAAATTTTGCATTAAGCCTGAACATTCCTCCATGGAAACTATTGCAATGATTCAGACAGCTAAAGCTAAGGTCAACTGGTGATTGGCAGCTTCATCACAACAATGCACCTGTTAACACATCATCTCTCCTGCAGAGTTTTTTGGCGAAGCATCAAATCACACTAGTGACTCAGCCCCACTACAGCCCAGATTTGGCATCCAACAACTCCTGGCTTTTCCCAAAACTAAAATCACCATTGAAAGGGAAGAGATTTCAGATCATCCATCAATGAGATTCAGGAAAATATGATGGAGCAGCTGATGGTGATTAGGAGAACTGTGTGAGGTCCCAAGGTGCCTACTTTGAAGGAGGCTGAGGTGTCATTGTCCCATGTACAATGTTTCTTGTATTTTGTATCTTCTTCAACAAATGTCCCTGTTTTTTGTATTACGATGGCTGGATACCTTCTGAGTATCCAGCAGAGCTCGTATACAAAAAATAAAGTTTTTCAACTTTGGCACTATGGACAGTTGGGACAGTTTTTCTTTGTTGTAGGATCTGTTCTGTGTATGTAGGTCATGTAGTAGCACTCCTGGCCTCTCCCCATAAGATGCCAGTAGACCCTCCTCCCAAGGGACAATAAAAAATGTCTCTAGATATTGCCATGAGTCCCTGGAGGGCAAAATTACCCCCCATTGAAAACCACCAACATGGAACAGCACAGTTTTCTGAGCATTTGCTAGAAGTAATGTTGAACACAGCGTTCATTGTCCCATAATCTTTCAATATCCAATGAGGTAGGTATTAACTCCAGCTTTATAAATAAACTGAAGTTCAAAGGGACTTTATCCCTTTGAACTTAACTAAAGTGACTTACCTAAAGTCACTCAGCCAGCAAATTACAGGAGGATCTTCAGTCAAGGTCAGCCTCAGTCTCAGCTCTTTCTGAGTTGCCAGTTAATCAGGTTCTCATGGAGTGGCTTCTGGGGAAACTAACCTCGTCATCACAGTTTTCTTCAATCCAAGCCAGAAATTGCCATCACTAGCACCTCTGTGGCCTAGCATCATGGGAATCTATGACACTCCTGCCCTAAATCCTGAAAGTCTGCCATCTGTGGTTTCCACCCTACGTCACTCATGGGGTAAGTTTCAGTTCACAGGAAATAACACCTCCCACTCACCTCACAGTGTCTAGGCTAGGACCCTCCTCTGTATAGCCATCTGTCACCAGTGATCACCACCAGCAGTCCTCTTTGTCTCTTTGTGGGTGTCTGCTCCTGGGGCTGTTTCCACAACACAAACACTGGGCATGGCATGCACAGGTGTGCGATAGGTGGGCTGTTTCTTAAATGAATGGATGGCCTCCCTGTCCATCAACTCTGAGGTATATGGGTCAAATCGGCCTCTGCCTTACTCCAGTTCTAGGAGCGTGTGGAAGGCACTCTACAGGCTTTCAGCAGCTTATCCAACTTGCTTTTCTTTTCTTTTCTTTTTTTTTTTAAAGATTTTATTTCATTATTTTTAGAAAGAGGGGAAGGGAGAGAGGCAGAGAGGGAGAGAGACATCAATGTATGGTTGCGTTTCACCTGCCTCCAGCCACAGACCTGACTGGAGACCTGGTTTGCAACTTAGTAATGTGCCCTGGCTGGGGAATCGAACCTGCAACCTTTGGGTTTGCAGGCCGGCACCTTATCCACTGTGCTACCAGCCAGGGCCCAACTTGCTTTCTATACCCAAGCAGCACGTGGAAGTTGAGTATGAAGTGCTTGAATCCTTTAAGCAAGCATTTTAGCTGAGATTACTTGAAGAATGCCTGGCCAAGAGTGTACTGTAAAAGCAGGAAACAATCAAAACACATAGTTTTGTTTTGTTTTTTATGTCTTTTAAATCTTTTTAAAATTAATTTATGGTTGTTGTATTATGAAATATATCATTTTAACTCACAAAGATGTTTCCCCTTCCAGTTAACTACATTTCAATTTATTCCACCATCAATGGCTTAAGTGCTCTGGCTTTGACATCAAGGTGAATGTGGGTTCGAATCCCTGCTCCACCCCTCATTAGCTCTGTTATTTTGAAACAATATAACTTAACTCTCTGAGCCTCAATTCCCTCATCTGTAAAATGAAAATCAGAATAAATACATCATAGGATTGTTGTGAGATTTAAAGACATCAAGATACCTAAAATAATTCGTGTCTGATATACAATGAGCACCATTGTTAATAATAATATATGTATTATCTTTTAAAATTTTTAAAAAACAATTATTTAATTGTAACAGGTTGTTAAAATAGAAATTAGGCCAAGGCACATTTCAAAGGGAAATACTAGATAAAATGCACATAGTGAGTTCAAAAGAGTATAGTGGTTGTTACCTGGACCACTACGTTTATTACTATTACGAGAACACACCAGATATGTGCTTACAAGATGCAAAGATAATCCGCAAATGACAGTTGGACTGGGCAGACAATGGGTAGAAGAGAGGAAGAAAAGATAGAAAGAGAAGATTAAAGACCCAGATTTCACACAGAGCCCAGCCAGAGAAAGGTATGAGGTGTGATTTGTGACCCAATACTTCCTGCCACAATGCTGAGAATCCGTTTTCAACATGTTTTATGAGAACAGCACCCAGGGTTCCTCTTCTACACCCCTACCCCCCAGCTGGACTCTTAGACATTTCTGCCTAGGGCTAAGACGGGTACTTAGTGAACTCTTCCTCTTAACTACAGCCTCCTGAAAACTCAGGTATTAAATGTCATGCAAAGTGCATCATCTCCTCAGAAGCTGTGAAATAGAAACCTTTCAAAAGATGAACTCATGTTTAACCGCACAACCTGTATCATTTCATAATTCTAAACTTTCGTAACCTGAGTTTCCCGGGTGCAGCTGGCATGATGAAAAGTGCCATGTAATTTGCTCAGCACAGTCCTCAGAATGAAGCAACCAGGTTCTTAGGTGAATTGAATCCACCTTTGGAAGAATACACCCAGCTGGATTTGGAATCACTTTAAGAATATAGGTGTTGCCTTTCTCTTTCTCAAATTTTTACTTGAATATCCACCTCCCACTACCTTGCCGCCTCCTCCCAGCTGCTCCTCACCCACCAGCGCTGGTGGGCCCGCTCCTATTTCCTACAGCTGATTTCTCCAAGGGTGCACTTGACCTCCTATCCCTCCTCTCTCTTGTATCCTCAATTAGCTTATTTCCCCCATGGCCTGGAAAACAGCTCAAGCCTCTTCTATTCTGAAAACAAAATTTAAAAACAAACAAACTACCAAGAAAACTTTCTCAGCCCCACTTCTCTTCAAGCACATCCTATTTCTCACATTCCACCCTCTACATGGGGTTGGCCAGTGCTGATCTGTGGGCTGGCTTCCTCTGAGCCACCTATGGAAATTCAGTTTCCTAGGCCAACAGACCCCCCAAAGATTTGACCCAGAAGGTCCAACATGGGGTCTAGGAATTTGTATTTTGTAGATTCCCTCCGGGTGATCAGGATGTTCAGCCAAGTTTGCAAACCAGTGGTCTACCCTCCCTATAGTTACTTCATTACTACCTGCTCCAAACACCTGCTGAGCTGACTCCTCACTGCTGCTTTCTCAAGAGTGACCCAGTATTTCTAACGACTGCTTTCAGTAGTTTAGTCCCAGGGTTCATTCTTGGCTTCTCTGTGGCAGTCGGAAAGGGAATGGTGATGCTCTTTCTTGACACTCTCCTACCACATTTCTTCTGACCCGTCCAGTAGCACTATTATCACATGGGGCCCGTACCCCGTGTCTTTTGCTTTGTCACATCCTCCTCCTACCGCCTAACATGTGAGCATCAGCCAGACTAAGACAAGGGTTCTCTACTGCTCCATCTTTGGAAATCTCATTCAGTCATATAATTTTAATGAGCCTTGAAAGTGACTTCCATATACATTTCTCCAGTTTCAACTGCCCTCTTGAATTAGACTAACCCCTTCATATGTATTCTCATCCTTCAATTTAGCAAGTCTTATGGTCTTTTCCCCTAAAACTAAACATCCTTTAAAATCCCCACTTCAGTCAATGACATTATTTCTCCAATAATGTCTCTCCACAACTTTGCAACGTCTCTCACATTTTCTCCCCTTTTCTCCAAACATGTGTGCTTTTTTTATTCTTCCTTTGTGTATTTCCCAGCATTGCTTCTTGCCCATCTCCCCTCTACCCAGAGCCCTTCCCTGGGCCACCTTTTCTGCCTGCATTCCCTCCCAACTCTCATCTCCATTTTCACTAAACCCTGGACTTCCTTTAAGTCCCAAGCTGGAGCCTGTCTCTTTTGTGAAAATTGTATCTAGTGCCCACTGTAGCACGTGATGGTGTCTTCTTCCTCTGACCGCCATTAACATTTATTTTCTGTCCTCTTCCTGCAGCATTCACTGCTTACTGCCTGGCATTATTATTTATCTCTCACATTCTGTCCCTTCCATGGAATTAAGAGGGTTTTCTGAGGACAAGGATTCTATCTAATAGTGAAAACTTCATCTTAGAGTAGTATTCCTATGTTTAATAAATATTATTCATCACAATAATGGAAACAAAAAGCCTTTTGCCACATTAAAAGCAATAATAAGCCCAATAACTTGCACCAAAGGTAAAAGACTAAGGGATCAAATTCCATTCAGCAGCTAGAACAACAGCTCATGCATCCATCACCCTGTTGGGACAACCTGCATGAGCGCTTGGCCCTTTGTTCCAGGCCGGCTTTCCCAGCCATCATGTCAGAACATGGTAGAGTGGCACATGGTGTCAAGACAAACATCCAACCCAGCTATGCTGGGAAACACTGAGCCCCAGTGTGACTTGTGGCTCAGCTCCTCCTACATACCTGACTCTGACTACTCTCCTGGAGGTACTCACCTGGCAGGGAAGACCCTTCTTCCAGGTCTATTCTGTGCCCCCCTTTGATTGGTGCAGGTAATTGAGACTGAGGGGCTAGGTCCCGGTCATGAGTTATTAATTTAAAACAGGTAAACAAACGCTAGAGGGAGGTGTGATTGTGTTCTAGTTGCCTCTATGAAGGGCCAAAAGAACAGAGTGAAGGGCAACTGCTGAATGTTGAGCACTGTCCCAATCCCTGGAAACCATGGTCCATTGGTTTGACTCCCTCTGACATTAAACCATGGCCTGCTAACAGGAAGAGGCCTCAGCATAGGAGAGCAGACCGCTGGGGCCGGTGTTCCAATACTCATCATGTGTTGCTGCACACACGCAGAGGAACCAAGTGAAGTTAGTGGTTTGTATGTACTACCACGACTATATAAGCCAGATATGTCACAGAATATTCAATTCCCAATCCTCTTATAAACAGCAAAACCACATTTTTAGGTGGGAACTTCCTGATTATTATTTAATCTTTTCCAGTGTTTTTCCTAATTTTTCTACACCGTTCATGCAATTACAATACATAACAAAATGCAGCACTGTACTAATTTGGGGGGAAGCACACATATAGAGAGAATTCTTTTCAGCCATTAACATCGTTTATTCTTGTGAGTTGAGTGCTTTCATTTTGACTTGGGAAATCTGCTTACCGTGTAATGCCTGGCTAATCTGCGGCCCTGCACCCTTTAACTTTCTCTAGCCATGATGCTAAGGAGTGAGAAGCTGAGAAACCAGAAGCACAAAACGCCCCAAGAGTTTTCCACAGCAAAAGCACATTCAAACTGAAATGGTTCAAGGCATCTCTGATCCCCTCCAAGGGCAGGGAAGGCATTTCAAACAGATTTGCTATGCATGCTGAGCTCACTCTCTCAACCTTAAAATGTCATCTTGTGAATGTTCTGTGGAAGTGGGGACTCTCCCTAGGGCATGGATGTGGATGGCTGTCTTTGATCCCCTGATTTAGACAGTGGCTAGGAGAGAGGAGTGAAATAAGTTAGATACATTTCTAAAGGACTCTTAAAGCTGTCAAAAAGAATGAGGTGGACCTCTCTGTACTACTGTAGGAAGATGTGCAAGGTAGTTCAAAGTGGAAAACAGTGTGAACAATATCATCTTACTTTTTGTAAAAGAAAAATACTATAAATCTTTATACATGTAAATGCATAGAAAAAGGGATTATCTCTTGGAAAAGAATTATAGATAAGTAATTGGAGCATTTAATTTGCACTGTATGTTTTTTATAAGAAGAAAAGAATAATGGTTTACTGGTATAATTTGTAAAATGAAAACATTATCTCAAATACATGTAAGAAATATCTAACTAAGCATAATAAATGTTAGGTCGCTTTCCATCTAGGCCTCAAAATGGCTAAAATCACTTTCAGGCAGAGAGAAAAAAAATGGCTTCGAATAATTTATCACTGGAAAAATCCATCAGCAAATCCATTTAACTCTCAAAATATACCTAGGTAGAAGTCAACTACTTCTCACCACCTACGCTACTCACCTGCGTAAGCCTCACCGTCACTCACCAGTTCCTCGTGCTTTCAGCCTGTACTTGCACTGTCTATTTTCCATACTGTTGGTCCTGGAAACAAATGTTTCTCCTCCGCTAAGAAACTTCAGTGGTTTTTCGTGTCATTTAGGGAGAAGCTAAAGGTCTAAGAATGACCTCCAATTATGTCTCTCACCCCACCTCCTTCCACACACAGCGCCAGCCACAATAGCCTCTTCACTGTTCCTTGAACACTCTAAACAATCTCCTGCCTCAGGATCTTTACACTTACTACTTTCTCTGCCTGAAATGCTCTCTCCCCAGATTTGCTCCTCATTTGTCTCCTTGATTCTTCCGAGCCTCTGCTCAAAAGCCATCCTGATGAGACTTTTCCTGATGGCCCTAAGCACCCTACCTCATTTTCCTATTTTATTTTTTGCCATCACCAAACATACTTTGTACTTTATGTCTTTTTGTTGTTGTTTATTGTCTGTTGGTTTATTTGCTTGCTTGTTTGTGGTTTTCCCCAGCTTGAGATATAATTGACATAGACCATTGTGTAAGTTTAAGATGTATAAGTGTTGATTTGATATATTTATATATTGTAAAATGATTCCCACAGAACGTTACCTAACACCTCCATCACGATTACCATTTCTTTTTGAGGGTGAGAACATTTAAAATCTACTCCCCTATTTGCTTGTTTGTTTTCTATCAGATTAATTTATTGCTATCTCCTAGCACCTAGACCCATCTCTGGCCCATAGTAGGTGGTCAATAATGTGTTTGTTTAGTAAATGAGATTTGAGCAAGCCTTTTGATTTACATTTCTAACTGTTGGGGATATGATGGGCACATGCCCCCTTTTGAGAGAAATGTTGAGCTGTGTAATCTATCCTGTGTTCAAAGACACTGCCCACGCAGGCCACCCTTGCAGACAAAGGGAGCTGTGCCCAAGTACAGAGATGGCGAACTTTTTGCACATACTGCAGAAAGAGAGCCCAGCTCAACTCAACAAAAGCAGATTAACCTGTGGAGCAGCAAAAGGGAAAAACTAAAGGTCAAACCCTTAGAGGGAGGAGAAAAACTGGAACTATGCACGGAACGTTTGGAAGACACATGCCGCTGAGAACATTTTGAGGGTGAATATCCAAACTCTCAGAAAGTATCAAATAACCAAAAATGAACTATTAATCCTTGGCTGGTCACAGAAGTGAGCAAGCAGTGTTGTTTCTATCTAAGCCCCTACATTGTTTTTCAAATGTTCAAGTCAGCACTCCCCTGGCCTCTACTTATCAACATGATGATGTGGTCCCACCATAGCTTTGAGGTTAGGCAGATATGTACTTTAATCCTGCTTCTACCTTACTAACTAACAGCTTCACTCTGGACAAGTTGCTTAAACTTTGTGAAACTCCCATTCCTAATACAGCAAATTAAGTGGGAATAATATCTATCTTGCAGGCTGACTTTTTAGTGGATTAGAATTAATACACATTTATATGTGTGTGTATATATATATAATATGTACATATAATATTTTATATATACACTTATTGGTGCATGTATGTATTTATTTATATACTACCAGCAAACAATAGTTTTTTAATAAATAGTAACAGTGCTCATCATAATTAGTTCCCTGTTGATAATATAATGAATCTAGCCCTTGAAGATTCTATTTAAATTTGACTTGAACTACCCAGGGTTTTACTTGTGATAGGTTTGTTTTTGTTTTTGTTTGGTTTCTGTTTTATTTCATCCCTTCAGAGCTATTATACTGCCTTTCTCCTATGCTCATGGCCTAGTTCTTTCTCAGAGAGTTCGGGGACCCATTGTCAGTGAACACAATTAACTAAAGGTGTAATTTTGCTTCCAGAACCATCTTGAGCTGGAGCTGAATTTAAGGTGACAATGCTGAGGAAGATCTGCAACCACAAGACATCTTGTAAAACTCAAAAGGGGACCCAAATCTGATGAGTCATTCTTAAACCCTTCAGTGACCATCCAGTTTTTCTTTGTTTTTTTCTTAAAACAAAGGTTAAGTTCCTTCTCAGGCCCTTCAGGTCAGGCCCTTATTCATCTCTCCATCCCCACTGGCTCCCCCTGCTCAGCCACCCTGACCTTCTGCCAGTTTCTTAAGCACATGGTCTCCTCCGCCATAAATAGGCCCCTCTCCCAGATCTTCACTGCCTGGCCCCTTCAGGTCCCAACAGAAATGTCATCTCCTTCAGGAAGATTTACTGAACCTCCAAACTGGCTTAAGTTTTCTAATCTCATGGAGAGACCTCTGCTTTTTGTCCATAGATACCACATTGTTATTAGCTCATTATTTGTGTGATGCCATTTAACATCCACCACTTTTAGACATTAAGTTTCATAAGGGCAGTGACCTTGGTGTTCTTTCTCATGACTGAAGCAGTCCCTGGAGCTTAGCAGGGCTGGGCATAGAAAGTTGCTTCATAAATATTTGTTGAATGGATAAGTGGAGTGATGGGTGAATAGGCGCTGCTGTCGTCTGGTGGCGCCCAGTTTAGAACTCTGCAAGGTCCCTCTGGGGGACGTGGGTCATTCTGAGAGACAGATAGGCCATAAACAGCAGTACTCTGAAGAGTAGAGGGCAAATAATGAATACTGACAAATACTGAAGGAAGGAGGCCTTCTCACTACATTCACAGGGTTTGTCAGCTCTCAGACAACTCCATCAAGGAAGTACACACATCCACAGCCAGGGGTGGGGGTGGGGCATGGGACTTCTGTCCTCACCCAAGAGGCTAGCACTGCCCTGTCCAGAGCAGCCTAGACATTAGCCACAGGTGGCCCTTGAAGTGTGGTCAGGGTGACCAAGGAGCTGATTTTTAAGTGTCATTTCATTCTATAATTGATGTTAAAATTTTTTAACTGATACTCAATTCAGTTATTAGGAACAGTTTTAAGTATGTCTAGAACAACTTGCATAGGTAAAACTACTTTTTCAACTGTAAATTTAGGCAGTCTAAAAATAGGTTAAGTAGTTCCTCATGAAAATTTAGCATCCTATTTGAAGTGTCACATGCACCAAATTTCAAAGACAGTACCCCCAAAAGGCAAATTTTCTCATTAATAATTTTTATGTTAGCTACATATTGAAAAATATTTTAGAAATATTAGATTAAAACAAGTGCATCATTAAAAGTAGTATCTGATATTTTTTCTCTTTTCAATGTGGCTGCTAGGCATTTTTTCATTGCATATGTGGCACACATACTTCTTACAGACATGTTTTCTAGACTGTTGACTTAGAAAAAAAAATTTTAAACATATTCCTTCCAAACAGGAGTCTATACATTTTAAACAGACATCATCATGGCCATACTTGGAAGGAAGGGGCAATTGAAAGTAGAATCTTCCTTGATTACATAAAAAATTATTCTATTAAAACCTGAAATGGTAGACACCCTAGTAACATCAAGGGCTGTGTTACAGAAACACAATTTAGCTGCTTCCAGGGTGTCATGTTCCTTACTATGAGGGAATTGTACATATATTGTGGGGAGGTTGCTCTGAACTAAGTTGCCCAGCACATCAGCTAAACTGATAATGAAATGACAATAGTGACTGGCATTTACTTTGTTCTTCTGAAGTACCTTTACTCCATTGATCTTGCAAGCTTTCACAAATGCTAATTACATCTTTCACAACAGCCTGCAAGGTCAAACTGTCACCTCCGTGTGACTAGTAGGAGGCAGAGAAGTGGAGATTTGCCTAAAGCCACAGAGCAAAGCCATCAAACTAAGAAGGGCAGATGCACAGTCACTTAGCCTGGCTGCTCAACCGGGCTGCTTCTCAGAGATGACAGCCAGTTAATCACAGAATTATTCTCACTTCCCAGAGTGCCAGCCTTCACTGCCTTTTAAATAACTCCTTGTTCTAAAGGAGTGGTATTGCTTGGTAAGGGGGTGGGGAGGAAAAAAAGAAAGGAAACCTGATGTTACCAAGTACTTCAGTGGAGTGTGGATGGTTAAAAAGCAAAGTCTAGGCTGGTAAACTTTTACTGTTTCCTTATAAATGAATGGTATGGTTTGCTGGCTTGCTACTCAAAATGTCAAAATGTGGTCTACTGATGAGCAGCATGGACATTGTCTGGTGTCATGTTGGAAATGCAGACTCTCGGGCCTCACTGAGACCTACTGAATCAGAAAAGGCATTTTCACAAGCTCCCCCAGAATTCCTGTGCACGTTGTAAGTCTGAGAAACATCAATTGGGAGACGTGAAGGAAATTCACTTGTCCTCCCCGCTGAACGCCTGTCCCCTTCCCAATTTCTCTCTTTCAAAATTTCTGCAGACTCGCTTCTTTGTCAGGCTCTCCGTTTCTCCTCCCCAGTGACATCAGCTTGCCCAAAGATACAGGTCTCGTGGTACCCATTTATCTTTCCTTTCATGCAACCATTTGACTGGAAGAGTGGTGCAAACTCAAATGCCTACAGACACCAGGCGGGTAGCATGGAGAAGTGGAGAAAGCCATGTTTGTTTCGGACAGGAACCTTCATTTGTCTTTCCTCAGTACAGACACATTTAGTTTGCATCTTATAAGCCACTCGAATAATCATTACTTTTTCAAAGTAACATGCTCATTTTCATTTTAAAGTCAACGTAGTTTTTTTGATAGAAAAAGAAGGTACAAGAAATATGTCCTATTTCCCTAAACACTGCTGTAGAGCACACTAACAGCACCAGCACGGCCACTGCATAGCCTCCCCAGGGAGTGGTGGGAGCCGCGCAAAAGGGCCAGTGTGATGGGGTCAAGGGGTCTCTGCTCCAGCCATTGTCTCCAGGCGGGAATTTGGGTCCATTTTACCGAATCCTCCCATTTCTGAAAGAGAAGCCGGAAGTCTGGATTTTTATGTGAAATCTCCCATTTTTTAATGTTGGCCATTAATTCAATTTCTTTAAACATTGTGCGGGCCAAGCAAAACATATCTGCAAGCCAAAATCTACACCCTCTGGACTGTGGTTTTCCATGTCTTTTAGAGCAAAGTCTCAAAGATAGCATGTTACTGTTTTAATTCAGGGTAGATGTCCACCCATGGTCCTAACGAGTGGGGTCAGGGTGTGGAATCACCTGGAAAAAGCATAACTTAAACCCCCTTTGAGCAGGACTAGGGGACAGGGAGCCATTTCCAAAGAAGCGGGTATGAACTGGATCACCACACCAATATGTATGTTACATTGATCAATATAAAACTAGGAGATTTTGAGAGACAATAAGCCACATACTTCATTAAAAGTTGGGCTTGTAGGGGTACAAGTTCACCTTTTTTGCACATGGTTCTGAGTTTCAGCCTTTGTACACAGTCGTGTAACCACACTCGCCAAGATTGGAATGATTCCATCACCCTCAAAAGTTCCCACATGCCCCTTTGTAGAAAACCCCAACCCCTCCCCTGGCAACCACTTAAACTGCTCTCTGTTCCTACAGGTGTGCCTTTTTCAGAATGCCATAGAAATGGGATCACACAGCTCATAGTTTGTTGAGTCTGGCCTCTTTTCCCTTATCATAATGCTTTCATGTTATTACATATATCAGCAGTTTGTTTCTTTTTTATTGCTGAGTAACTTTCCGTTGGAGGATGAACCGCAATTTGTTTACCCATTCACCAATTAAAGAATATTTTGCGACGGTGAATAAAGTGACTATAAACATTTAGATGGAGGTTTTAGTATGAAAACAGTTTTAATCTCTCCTGGATAACCATCTGGGAGAGGGATGCCCGAATCCAGTGTGAAGCGTATGCTGAACTTACCTTGCAAAATTGTCTTTTCCAAGGTGGCCAAACCATTTGGCTTTCTCAACAACAACAGCTGAAAACTCCCATTGCTCTGTTTCCTCTCCGGCACTTGTCATTGTCAGCATTTTGTTTTTTGCTTTTGTTTTGTTTTGAGCCTTCTGCTAGGTGTGTTAGTGCATACCCATTTTTGATTAGTTGTGTCCAGTATGAAGATCATCCCCTAAATCTAGAGTATCAGCACAAATAATTAATTATTTCTGATATAATGTCTTGTCCTTATACAGACAGACTTATCCATCCTCAGTGCATTCACATGTGTAATAAAGTAAGTGATACTTTATTCCGACAGATGCAACTGATGTGACTTTACTGACATTCTGCTACTGAGCCTTGAGAGATTATGGGTAAATGCCAAGAAAAGAAAAAAGAAAAAAGATGACTTTGAACTGCTCTTTCACCAGTTAAAAATAATACTGAAACCAAATGTAAACAAAAGCAGTGGTCAGATTCGGGTTACATATTAACGGTGTTTGGTCAGGCCAGGGCTGAGATGCAGCTGCAGAAAACACCTTTCACTTCTCACTGTTTCTAAACCTCCCTACCTGGACTAGACTGGACTAGGGTTACAAGAGAGCTTTTGAAAAGATGCAGAGAAGGCAAGCAACACAAATTTCCTGGCAATAAATTTAAAAGGTTGCTAAAACATTCCAGAGATTTTTTTTTTTCACTCAACATTCCCCTGTCCCACACATCTGCAATCTGCTGGTCCTTAAAAATTGGTGTTTTTGCATCTTATTTTGCAAACATCTTTGAAAATACCTTTATTCTTCACCTTCATTTCAAGCAAATCCAGTTTTTTTTCCATTTTCTAACAGAATTACAAGGTTTAATTCATACAAGTTTGAGGTAACGGGAGTTAATAGAAAGTTTCAGATAGCTTTTTTGGCTCACTCTTCCCTCCTAAATAATTCCATTCTTGAAATGTTCCTGTGATTATATTCTCTCATTCCAGAGGTGTCCAGCAAAATAAAGGAGCTGGATTCTGAAATTATATACAAGCAAAACTACTACTATAAAAATTTGAGCCCTGGCTGGTGGCACAGTGGATAAGGCACCGGCCTGCGAACCCAAAGGTCGCAGGTTCGATTCTCCAGCCAGGGCACATAACCAGGTTGCAAGCCAGGTCTCCAGCCAGGTCTGTGGCTGGAGGCAGGTGAAATGCAACCATACATTGATATCTCTCTCCCTCTCTGCCTCTCTCCCTTACCCTCTTTCTAAAAAATAATCAAATAAAATCTTTAAAATATATATTTTTGAGCTGTAATAGGTGTGTCGTTGGCCCCAATTCTTCACCCCTCCCTATATCCGTATGTCTTCACATGTTCCTCCCAGAGTACAGCTTCTCTCCTGTTGACTTTGGATTCAACACGTGACTTGCAGTGGCCTACAGAATGAAGCAGAAGCGATGGTGTGCTCATTCAGAGCCTAGACCGTGAGATTCCTTGTGTGTTTCTGTTCATCCTCTTGAAGCTCTGGCATCACCATGAGATGAGCATGTCTTGAGTAGCTAACCCACTATTCCTGGGAAGATGGTGAGACGAACATGGAGCAGAGCTTGGCCAGCTGCTATAGCCCCAGGTGACCCACAGACCTACAACGAGAAGCAGAGCTCCCCTATCATATCCAACTGTACCCCAGCCAATCTAAGGCATGAGCCATAATAAATGTCTTTTTTAGCCACCAACCTCTGGACTGAATTGTTAGGTAGCAAAAGCCAACTGATATAAGCACATTCCTCAATTATTAGTTCTACCCCAAGGAAAAATAATACCAGCTACTTAGTATTTTAAGCTCTGCCTGCTTTCCATATGGAGTAAATTTTCAAAAGAAGAAACTTAGGAGCTGCCCCAGGTCAGCTGAAAGAAATCTTCCTGGCTCCATGTTGCCCTTTTAGCCAGTGAGCCAACACTTGATCCTCACCACTGCTGATGGATGGGGACAGGAGCGAAGTCACTGTAGCACCACGAACCATTCCATCTCCAACTCTTTCTCTTGCCTCTTTTTCTTATCTTTTAAAGGCAGTGATTCCCTACAGGGGTGATTTTGCTCTGTGAGGGACATTTGACATAATCTGGAAACATTTTTGGTTGTCACGGCTGAGAAGAGGGGAATGTGTTACCAGTATCTAGTGGGTAGAAGGCAAGGCCACTGCTAAGTTGCAGTGCATGGAACAGCCCCAGAATCAAAGAACAGCCTGGCCCAAAGTGTCAGTAATGCTAAAGTTGAAAAACTGTTTTATTATTTGAAATTATTTGATTCTTTCTTCATATAAGAAGGTGTAAGTTTCAGTCTGAGGAATTATACAATGCAAATTTACTAAACATCAGAAAATTATCTTTTAAAAAAAGACAAGCCAACTTTTTGTATACAATGTGCAATATATATGAATGCATACTTTCTTCAAAGTGCCAATGAACCCTTTCCCATAAATGTCCTGAGCAAGTAAATAGTTGATTAAAGAAAACCTGCATTGGAATATTTCTGTATACCTAGAAACAATACTTCAAATTGGCTGTCAGAAATCCCACTCCACTTGAAATATTTTGGGATAAACAAAAATCAAGCCCTGGCCAGTGGCTCAGTGGATAAGCGCCAGCCTGCGAACCCAAAGGTCACTGTTTCGGTTCCCAGCCAGGGCACATAACCAGGTTGCAAGCCAGGTCTCCAGCCAGGTCCAGGTAGCTGGAGGTAGGTGAAAGGGAATCATACATTGATGTCTCTCTCCCTCTCTGCCTCCCTCCCCTCCTTTCTCTCTAAAAATAATAAATAAATAAATAAAAATTTTAATATCAAATAAGTAAAATCATCTATTTCTGATTTGGCCCCCTGTCCCACCCCAGCCCAAGACCACTAGACCTTTAAAATGTGACTATCACAATGGTCTTGGACATAAGGCCATTTTAAGTGAAACTGCTATATTATGACAATATCCTTTAGTGTTTCAGTAATTAAATCCTCTTAATGACATCCTAGGGAGACCAGGTTAATATTGAATTCTAGCCTCAATGTTTTTGTATCTATGCCAAGAAAAATAACCCTATTCCCAGAATCGAGAATTGGTGGAGGTCGTCAGGCTGGCCAGTCAAATGTAGTTGAAATATGAGTGGAATAGTACATATGTGGCTATTTCTGATGAAAGATTGTATTTGGCTAGGGTGTCTAAAATAACAGAGTTGATAAAACTGGAAGAAACTCCCGAGATTCAGTGAATGAAGGATTTTAATGCATTGATGTTCAATGGGAGCATTTTGAAAGGTATAAGAACTTTACAATCGCCTGGGATTGTAACAAAAAAGAGAACCCAGTGTGGTCTGCTCAAGATTTGAGAGGGGAAAAAGAAAATAGTCTGCTGGAATAGCATTTCAAATCATGGACAAAGAATAAGATGGCAAAGGAGGAGCCATAAATCCAGAATTAAGCTGAAGGGCCCCAACGGGGAAGATGAAATCAGGGAATTACCATGATCAGGCTCCAGGGGAACTGTGGTTGGCATGGTTGGCCCTCAGCAGTGTTCTGTGGGAAGACAACAAAGAAAGCCAATGAATCTGAAAAATCAAGGCCACAGGAGTAGCCTAACTAAAAGCTGAGGCTGAACACTGCATAATATTTTTAAGAGCCTAATTGTGATTAACCTGTGATGAGCTTAAATCAATACTGTATTACTAACCTAACTTTAGGAACAAGTTAATTTGCCCTATGTCTTATAAAGTGGCAACACTTTGTGCCCTGGCCAATGTGGCTCAGTTGTTTGGAGCATTGTGCCATAACCAAAGGGTTGCAGGTTTGATTCCTGGTCAGGATACATGCCTTGGTTGCGATCCAATTTCTGGTCCGGGACCCTGTGATCCCCAGTGAGGGTGTGAAAGATCCCCTGTCCAGGGGTGCACGGGAGGCAGCCAATCAATGTTTCTCTCTCATATCAATTTTCTCTCCCCCTCTAAAAGCAACGAAAAATAAACACAGTGGCAACACTTTAAACTGATGGTAGCATATGTTCTGACAGTGGATTTAAATCTGTATTTAACAAAGCCATGTTCCACATTACCTTTTTTTAAATATCAGAGCCTCTAACTTTTCATCTGAAATAACATATTCTGCTGCAGGAAAAAACAAATTGTAAAACAATATTCTAAGAGGCAGTGATCCCTGGCTGAAAGGAATATTGATAGAAAAAGTTAAAAAGTCAGATCAGAACCCCAGGGCCAAAAGTCTGTAGATAGAAGCATTGGAAATTTTTCTGAGCAAAGCCACAATATGAAAAAGAAAGTAGCCCTCGCTGTTGGAAGGTTCCTCCCTGATTTTATTCATATAATTTATTATCCTAACTGGAACACTTTTGAGAATAAAATGGGATTCATGAAAATTCATTGGTTAGTACAAGGGGCATAATAAACTATGACTGCCCTGGACAAACCAGAATGTTAGATGACCGTAATTAAAGTAAGTACTGGCCATGCTGACACAGGCCTTAGAGGGAAAGATAGACCCATTTCTAGGTTCAGCATCAGTTTGATGCTGTTATATTGACTAAAGATGGTTCCAGTAAGGAAGTTAACTGATTCAAGTGGATTAACCATACACATCAAGCAAGGCCTTTTTCGTCCACTAAATGGGAAAGGAGAAAGAAAACTTACTTGAAGTTTCTATAATATCAATGTCATAATTTTGTGTCATAGGGCCTGCCCTCCCCTGAAGTTGAAAGCAGAGAGTTGTTCAAACTACCCAACTGAAGTCACCAAAAATGACAGGGAAACTTGGTTTCTGTGCCATCACATAAGGATACAGCCCAGGAATGGATTTTTACCCAGTGATTTTCAACCTTTTTCACCTCACAGCACCCATAAACTAATTCCTAAAACTGTATAGTACACCCAAAAATATTTTTACCAATCTGACCGGAAAAAAAGGATCATTTTGATTCATTCACACTGAACGACTATTGTTGTATTTGCTGTTGTCAGTTTTTCATTTGACAGTCTAAGGGAAAAGAGGTCAGTGGTCCTGACTAAATAGTCAGGGATTGCATGTTTTAAAACTTCTTGCGGCAAGCCAATGAGCCACCACACCCCGGCTGAAAATCACTGGGTTACGCCATCCATCAACGTCCAAGCCCACGGAACGCTGCCCTGTGGATCTGTGCGTTGTACCGCCCCTCTTTACCGCTGTTGGCCACCACTGCATCCCCAACCCCAGAGCAATTCAGATTCTGTTTGGGTGATAGTTAACACGTCTAACCACTTCACCAAAAGACCAACAAGAGGAAACCACCAGTGAGAGAGAAAGTTAGCTTATTACGAGTTCTGGCCACCTCACACCTTGTGTTTGTTCACTGAGTTTGCCAGAAAGTTCCCTTCTGACAGCCTAATTTACAACTTCCCTTGGGCTGCCAATTCTCTACCTAGTAGATTTCTTCTATTACTCGCACTTTGCTACCTATCTATGGCCTTCTCGTAGAGCATTAAACAAAAACTCTCAGACCAAGCAAAAGTGTGACCCGCATCAGGCACAAATACCTACCTGTCACTCACTGGCCACACTTGGCAATTGGCAATAATGACATGGGCGGCCAAGTAATTACAGCAGAGAACTTGGAGAAAGAAATTTATGAGTTTCAAACTAAATGCTTGGCATGCTGTATCACTGGAAAACTGAACTCCTAAAAGCCAGTAACAGAGAGCTGTAAAAAAGGTATCGATTCAGGGCTCTGAATTATGTAGCAAGGGTCTCATCACTATTAAAAATTTTTTTTTACTAAGTGTTCAGAGTTCCTTGCCATCAAATGGTCCCTGGATCTCTCTCTGAGGGATAGGCAAACAGAGGAGCACTGAACTCCAACACAAATATCATTACAGCAATACTTGTGTGGTGACCATCTCCATGTAGTATGGTAGCATCAGGATTGGTCTTTATTTCCTTCCTGCTGGCGTTGTGCATTTTCTGTATTGTCTAAACACATATGTGCTTATAATTAAAAATATATAAATGTTGATAAGAAAAGGTTGTGGAATTAGGATTCAAATGCAAATCTGTCTGATGACAAAAGTCATGTGCTTTCTATTGCACTCCACTGCCTCTAACCCATGTCTATCTTTTTCCATACTATATATTTTATTTTTATTTAATAAACAAGCAAATGGAGTTGAATGTGTGTCAGATACCTTTCCAAGCATTTTAAATATATTAATTTGCCTATGCCTTACATCAACCCCGGGGTGTGAGTACTGTTCATATTCTTACTCCACAGATGAGAAAACTAAGGAAGGGAAAGTTTAGGAAACTTGCCCAGGCAATGTGGTTCCAGACTCGGCGCTTTTAACTGCTCTGTTAAATTGCTTCAACCTTCTCCTTCTTAAGATAGGTCCTCTCTGGCTCTCATATCCTTTTTCACCGTGGCCTGAACCCCTTCACCTGTGTTAGTGTTAGAAAGGGGCCAGACAGGCTAAATGAGCATTTTTCATAAGAGGATGACATGGGTGGATTACTAACTGAGTCAGCTCTAGCCTCAAAGCCTCAAGATGAAAAGGTTCGGATGAAATCAACTCCAGTCAATGTCCATGACAATAAGGAAGATGTGGGCAATCCTCCTGCCTGAAAAAAAAATAATTACAGAATCATTTTTCTCATCTCATCTAACACAGATTTAAATTCAGTTCCTTGAAAATGGTTTTGCCCGGTTTTCTAGTTTTCTTAAATGCTACCTTTTCAGACAAACCCTCCACCATCACATACACACTATCTACATCCCTTTCTATCAAGGAACTTGTCCACATTCAGCCAGGCTCTTGACCTCCCCTGATCCCAGACTTTCTTCTGTAAATTCAGGGGTTGGAAATCAGGGTCTCCAGTTAAGATGTCACCTGACACTTATACAAAGATTTGTAGTTTGTAAGCTACTTGCATGTCCATTATCTCATTTTATCTTTCCCATGACCCTGGATAGTGGACACAACAGGTAGGTCATCCTCAATTTCCAGGTGAGGACATGAAAGTTCCTCTATAGCAGAGAAGAAAACCCTGATGTTTTGATTAGAAGAAGCCCAGAGCTCTTTCCCTGTTACCTTTCCACATTTCTAAAGGCAATTCCAAGCTTGCAGTCAGTGCTTCCGTGCCTGTCTTCAAGGCTCCTGGAGGCATTTGAGAGGCTCACTTGGTGATTGAGGATCACAGGGATGAAAGGTCTCCTTTCCATTTTTATCCTCAAGAGCCTGGAACATCAGAGCCAGCCACTGAGACCACGAACAGATGTCAAACTTGGCCTGGGTTTTCTGGGGGTCGCAGCTGGTTGGCCTTTCCCCAGCCTCTTACTTCCCTCCACATCTGGTTGTCACAGAGGCTGTAGGCCTGCCTGCTGGGAGTGAGGGTGGGTAAGGGATGGGGGAGTTGAAGGATTATCTGGACCCTGGGTTGGCTCATGCTCCAGCTTTCATTTGTCTCATTATGTGTATCAGATATATGATTCACATGTGTACTGTGCCATGCATTTTTAACCTTCCTTCCAGAGGAAGGTCCTTGCCTACATAATGAGAATCGTTGGCCAAAGAGGAAAAGAACTGACATGATTCCAAGTGCAAGGAAACCAGGTAAATATGAGGCTTATAACTCACATAGAGCTTGAGGGCCAATGTGTGTACCCTAATTAGGATAAAACTAGCCCTGGATGGTGGCTCAGTAGATAGGTGCCAGCCTTCGAACCTAAAGGTCACTGGTTCAATTTCCTGTCAGGGCACATAACCAGGTTGCAAGCCAGGTCTCCAGAAGGCAGGTGAAAGGCAACCATACACTGATGTCTCTCTCCCTTTCTTCCTCCCTCCCTGTCCTTCTTTCTCTAAAGATAATGAAATATATATATATATATATATATATATATATATATATATATATATATCTCCCACCTGCCCAAAACAGTCCTAATTTATACCTACTTTGCAGCTTGTAACTTTTTTTAAAGATTTTATTTATTACTTTTTAGAAGTAAAGGGAGAGAGGCAGAGAGGGAAAGAGACTTCAATGTATGGATGCCTTTCACCTGCCTATAGCTACAGACTTGGCTGGAGACCTGGCTTGCAACCTGGTTGTGTGCCCTGGCTGGGAATCGAACCAGTGACCTTTAGGTTCACAGGCCAGCGCCTTATCCACTGCGCCACCAGCCAGGGCCAAAGCTTGTAACTTTTTTTTTTTTTTTCCTAGAGAGAGAGGAAGGGAGAGAGGCAGAGAGGGAGAGAAACATCAGTTTATTGTTGTCTTTCACCTGCCTCCAGCCACGGACCTGGCTGGAGATCTGGCTTGCAACCCGGTCATGTGCCCTGGCTGGGGATCGAACCAGCGACCTTTGGGTTTGCAGGCCGGCACCTTATCCACTGTGCTACCAGCCAGAGCCCATAGCTTATAACTTTTAATAGCACCCTTTTTCACTAGACTTATGAAGACAACCACTTAGAAAATAACTGTCTAATCACTTTGTTATGCACCCAAAAGCAATGTAATAGTATATGTCAACTATAGCTAAAAATTTTGTAATATTATTTCAAATTTTTTATTTAAAAAATAAAATTAACCCTCTAAAAATGTTTCCCACTTTGGACAATAAATTCTTTGAATATCTATCCATGAAGTGAGATAAAAAAAAAAAAAAAACTACCACATTACAGAGTTTCTAAGGTGAAAGACACACCAAAGATCTTCAGAGTCCTATCCCAGGCTCCAAATCCCCTTGTAGACCTCACAGCAGAGTTTAAGACCTATTAAGCAGCACATTTGGATCCACAGTCTCATAAATACTTTTTTAAGCTGCTTCATATGTATCTGTTTAGTTTCAGTAGCTTATAGTATTGGAAGACATCACAAACGTTAATGATGCCAGAATAACTTGGTCCCACGTGATGCGGAGATATTTAGTGGAAAGGATAAGGGTACTAATGTTTAGAGTACCCGCTATGTGCCGTACATTGTGATAAGATGTTTTGCCTCCAACATATCCATGTGGGGAGCAATGTCAAGAAACAGACATTATTTGCTCCCTTACAAGTGAGACAAGAGAAGCACAGAAAGGTTAAGTAAAGTGCTTAAGATCCCTCAAGCTAATGTGGGCAAGACTAGAATTTGAACTTCACTCTTTCTAATCTCAAAACCCACAAGAGTTGCCCTTATTAGCTAGCGCCTGTGACCTCCCACTTCGCCTCCCCTCCCCATTTCCTTTCTCCACTGGTGTTGAAGGTGGGAAAGCAAAAAGTGCTGTAGACAGTTCTCAACCCTTGATTCAGGCAACCCCTCCCACAACCTGTCAGATTCCTAGAGAACACACTTCTTTAGTGAAGAGTAGGGACAGAGTGCTGCACTGAAGAAATTTTGTTACAATCTACTTCCAATTTATAAGCACCAGCTTTGGTCCCAGTCCAGATCTAACGTGAAGTGACAGTGCATGGTGAACAAAGTTATTAAATCATTTTAATGTTCTCTCTCCTCTTGAGGGAAGGACGAAGTATTGTGAAAAAGGAAAAGAAAGGGAATTGGAGCTGCTCTGTTCCCCTGGGAACAGCCAGGACCCCATTTCCTGCATGTGGTATCACCTGATCAATTGCTTTCTTCTGCAAAGACACTTCAAGAGACTCCTGGAGACAGATGTTCTTGAGACTGGCCATAGCGAGTATTAAAAGGCCTGGGTAGAATTACGAAGCAATTCTCGTGCCTTGTACATTGGGATGTATTCACAGGCATGTGGCAGATATGAGTGGGCAGAGCAGCCAGTGAGCTGCCCCAAAGGAGGCAGACAAGAAAACAAGTCAGGGGCTGACAGGCCCCAGCAGATCAGCTGCAGGGTCAGCAAAGGTTCACAGGTGAAGCCAAAGTGGGGTGGTGAAAAACTAGCATCATCCCATGAAATCAAGTCTAAGGAAAACATGAGGAGGAACATCCAGGGTGAACCCCAACACTGACAGCCACCAATTTGAAGTTCAAATGTGGGTGTGAAAATTTGTGCATGTGTGTACACGTGTGCTTGCATGTTTAGGTTCTGTGCTGGTTTCACAAATAATTGCAGAGCCTACCATATGGTGGTAAGCAAGACAGGCTTGGTTCCTGTCCTGATGGAGCCTACAGTATCATGGCCTCTGTACTATTTTGTGAGCTCTGGTTTGGTTTGGTTTGGTTTTAACATTTTATTTATTTATTTTTAGAGAGAGAGGAAGGGAAGGAGAAAGAGAGCAAAACATTGATTGCCTCTGGCACGGTTGAGGACCTGGCTCGCAATCCAGGCACCTGCCCTGGCTGGGAATCGAACAGGCAACCCCCTGGCTCGCAGGCCGGCACTCCATCCCATCCACTGAACCACAGCAGCCAGAGCTCAAGGTCTCGTATTTTGAGGCAATGTGGCCTAATGGAATGAGACAGAACAGCTCAGTGACCTCATTCAAGTCCTTTCATCTATCAGCGTTTGAGGTTGGATTTTCCAAAATGCAGTCCTGGTAGTAGTATATAGTGATCTTTTAATTGTTTGGTAGTTGCTTAATATATAAATATCACATTGGACCTAGTATTTTCATGGATATTATGGCTTAAGCCTCGGCTAGGTAAAAATGGTGAGCCAATTTTTTAAAAGTATGAAATCAAATAATATTGGAGGTGGTATAAAGAAAGAGCAAGAAGATTAGGAAAAGAGGCCTCGAAGAGCTGACATTTCTAAATCACTGAAGTAACGAGTATGAAAATAAAAATACATGTGATCCACAGAAATAGAAAGGATTCTAATCATCCCTCAGTGGGCATTTACTCCCTCATTCACCCCAGCAATAATGAATTAAGCAACTGCCAGGTAAATAGCCCTGCTCTGACTGCATAGGCCCTTGCTGACAGCTCAGCCACCATCCAGAAGGCACTAAGTGAGTGTTGAGGCCATGGGGAACTTAACGAAGAATGGGACCTAGACCCTGATCTAAAGAGAGTATAATTTAGTGGGAAAGAAAAGACCAGAGTGTAAGTAACTGTAAAATGAGATAAGCTCCGAAGAGGAGGTACAAAGTCCCCATTAGAGGTGCTCAAAGGAAGGATAAGTTGTGCCTGCTGGGTGAGGTCAAGAAAGGCTTCATGGAGATTTAAGATGGCATTTAAGATAAGCTTGGGAAAGATGGGTAGAATTTCAAGGACTCAAGAAAAAGGAGGGAGCGGGGGATGGGAGACATTCCAGAGAAAGGGAAACTCTTGAGCAATGGTACAGAGATGGGGAAATGTGAGTAGAAAGTCCCTTCTATCCAGCTAGCTAAGATGTAGAATGCATACTGGAGATTAGGTGGAATTATAGTATAGCCGGCCTTGAAGGGCAGATTAAGGATATTTTACTTAATGTAGTGAAAATGAGGTCGGGGCAATGAAGAGTTTAAAACATGATTGGAACTGCACTGGAGAAAACTAAGCCTGCAAATGGCCTAGAACTAGAGGGTAGGGAAGTAAAAGAACAAGTTTGGGGATGAAAATGATGACTTTACAGATTGAACCCCTAGGACCTGGGAAGTAATCAAAAGTAGGAGACATGGTAGAAGATTCAACAACTAGACAACTAGAACCCTCCTATTCCTTTGATTGACACATGTCAATAATAACTATTCTTATTAATGATGCATAATACATAAAATATGTTCTATGATATAAAACAAATATGTTGCATATAATGAACTATCACCATTTGGTATATTTTATCTTGATTTTTTGTTATGCTGTGATTTGCCTGTGTGAATGCACAGATAGGAAACTGCCTATTTTCTCTTCTAAAATAAGGATTTCCCTTTTGATGTTATGTTCTTTTAACTTATCCAGGTTTTTTCTCCCGACATTCTTCTCCCAAAGATGATGTGAACCTCCAAGGCATTTATATTTATATTACATCACTTATAAATGTTTGCCTTGGCCTGTAACTTTCCCACATATGAGGTCTGTCCGAAAAAAATTCAGCCATTGTTAATATAATGAGAACAGTTTGTGTGGCATTAATGTAACCTGGTAGCCAAGGTGAGAGACCTGGAATGCACATATATGAACAATGATGACTTCACTGTACTAGTCAGTGGGGGTAATAGGTGCCATTGATCAAGCATGGGTACTGTGTGGCCATCACATTCAAAATGACTGGGCAAGTAGAGCAATGAATCTCCTTCAAATTTTGCATTAAGCTAGAAACTATTTGAATGATTCAGAAGGCCACAGCTAGAGGCAACTGGTGCTTGGCAGCTTCATCACGACAATGTACCTGCTCATGCATCATGTTTCCTGTAGAGTTTTTTGACAAATTATCAAATCACCCAGGTGTCTCAGCCCCTCTACAGCCCAAATTTAGTGCCCTGTGACTTCTGGCTTTTCCCCAAACAAGAGCTTTCAGACCACCAATAATATTCAGGAAAATAGGACAGGGCAGCTGAGGGTGATTGGAGAACTGTGTGAGGTCCCAAGGTGCCTACTTTGAAGGGGTCTGAGGTGTCATTGTCCTGTGTACAATATTTCTTGTATCTTGTACATTCTTCAATAAATGGCTCTATTTTTCATATTACATGACTAGATATCTTCTGGAGAGACCACATATATTTGTTTAAAATATATATAAATACCTACATGTACACACACATATTTTTAAACAAACTTGGCAGGTATGATTAAAGTTACAGACCTTGAAAAGGGAAAATTATCCTGGACTACCTGGGTGGGCCCCATCCTTAAAAGTGGATAGCCACGTTTTGTTTTGTTTTTTTCCCTAGCTGGAGTCAGGGAGAGAGACCAAGGGTAGAAAAAGGATCATAGAGAGGCGATGATGTTGCTGGCTTTGGAGATGGAAGAAGAGGGTAACGAGCCAAGAACTGTGGGTAGTCTCTAGACATTGGAAAAAGCAAGGAAACACATTTTCCTCTAGAGCCTCCAGAAAACACACAGCCAGAAGGCACATAAAAATTCTATTGCCTATCTTCTCCTCTTACTAGTTGTATGGCTAATGGCCTGAGAAGGTCACTCAAACTCTCTGAGTCTCCTTGGCCTCAACTGAAATGGAGGCGATGTCTTTTCATGGAGGTTGTCAATGAAATCTTAAATCTATTATCCTGTGGTTCTTATGCACAGGCCATTCAGTAGGAAGTATCAGGGCTGCTGCAAAAATAGCTAATTCAACATTTGTTTTCTAGGCCCTGTCCACTCTCTGCTCAAAACCTTCCAAAGGCTTCCCTTCTTAGTCATAGAACAACCTAGAAGACTTCCCATGTTCACATGGCCCCATTTCCTCTCTGACAGTATCTCCTTCTGCTCTCCCACCGTTGACTCTGCTCCAGTAACACTAGTAGCTTTGCCTTTCTTGGGCCACATCAGGCAGCTTCCAGCCTCAGGACATTTGCACTTGAATGTCTAGAATCCTCCTCCCCAATATCTATGTACAAGGCTTTCTCCCTCAACTCTTCAGATCTTCCCTCAAAATATTACCCTCTTCCTGAGGCCTTCCCTAACAACCTGAGTTAAAATTGTAGTACCCCTAACACTCCTCATTCCTCTCTTCTACTTAGTTTCCTTCATAGCAATTTCACCTTCTAACGCAATATATATTTTATATATTTTATTTAATTTGCTTCCTCCATTGGAATGCAACCTCTATGAGGACTCTTCATGGGGAACATAAAATAGGTACTTGATAAATATTTCTTGGATGAATAAATCAGTTTATGCACAAATCTCTAATCAGAAAATGAATATAAGCACTGTCTCCTGTTAAAGACAGGAGTTACAGATGGAAAATAGAGTCAAAAGAATAGTAATGAACCTGTCATTGCACAATGATGTGGCAGCTAGGATTTGACTCCTTTGATGATCTTGCTGAACCCAACCCAATCAAAGGAGAAGTAGAAACACAGCCAAATGTCCCAAGACCCTGTCCTTGTCTCCTAGACAGAAAGAACAGAACCCAGCTTGAGCCGGCTTTCTGATTTCCTGCCCTTCCTGGTTAGAGCCGACCTCTAAAAACCAGAACAGTTTGTCTCAGTATTTCAGTACTTCCGCTTCCAGGCCTAGGAAAGAGCAGGAAATAGGAGGGCGTGTGAAAATTGTGAGAAAAGAAGAATTAAACCCATTGCACATAAAGGTCTCAAAGACTTCCTCTATGGCCTGTCACAGTACATAGGTCTTAATGTGCTTCACTGTCAACCTAGGGGGACCATCCTCAGGCAGAAGTCCAAGACCCAAAATGCTAGTGCTGCTACTCTTTCATCCAACATGATTTATTTGGGGACAACTGTGTATTCCCACAGAAGATAGGTGTGGTCTTTACCCAAGTGAGCTTACACTTCATGGTGGTGTAACATTAGAAAGATAAACTCCGTTCACATTTTGCCTACCCAATATCCATACTGAACAGGCTGGATCTCCAGGCAGGTCCCCAAGTGGTGCCTTAGACTATAAAGGATTGTATGTAGGGTTTAAGGTTAACTTAAGAATCAGGCCAATAGAAGCTCCAGCCTTGGTGATGCCACTCTTAGCCAACTGTGAAGTTCCTAAAGAAAGAACTGTGTTTATTTCAGTTACTGCTCTGTTCCCAGCACTTGGCATAGCACCCAATACTCTCAACAAACTCTCGTTGCCTAAAAAATTTTACCTCTCAGAGCCTCAGTTTTCTCTTCGGTAAAATGGGATTATAAAACCCATCTCAAAAAAAAAAAAAAAATACATCTCATGAAGCTGTACAAGGGCAACATGAAATCAAGTATGTTAAGTGCTTTACACAGTGCCTGCTCCGTGACAAGCATTCATTTTAAATGAACTGGCATTTAGGTGGCAATGGGGGTGATTTGTTGTTGGAGGCTGTTTTGTTAGCTCTGGATAAATTCTAGCACCTGCCTAGCCCTAGTGATTTGTTCCGTCTGGAAGTCTGGACTAAGGGTGGGCTGGATGAGTTGGATGTCAGAGTGATCCATTTCTCTCAGAAAAGTCTTGTTCAACTTGAGTCAGAAACTCTGGAAAGGGGAAGAACACGATCTACATCTCAGCTCCTGGGGTAACTGGCAGCAGAACCGAAACAGCATAACTAAGCACGACCCATAGTGTTTCACTGCTTGGGAGGACGATGTCCCTCCCTCTGCTGCAGGGCACTGCAGAAGGAAAAGGTACCCGGCTTGCTTGCCTCTGAGACATGGATTGTGAAGAGGAAGGGCAGGCAATTGGCACACTTCCCCAGCCTTTCCTCTGCTAGGTTCTCAATGCTTTAAAAAAAAAAAATTTTTTTTTTTAAGTTTAATGTCCTTTCCCTAACTTCATATCTTTATGTGAGGCCCAGCGAAGTTCCCCTTGAAGTTTACGAGCCCATTTCCTCAGCAGATTTACAGGGCCACCTGCCAATGTGAGGGGGTTAAATAAAGACCTAAGGCCTTTCTAGAAGCTAAGGACCCTAGGAATTTCTTAAAGCTGTGGAGGTTCCGCTCAAAATCTTCTTTGTTAGGACGTATGGGACCCATGTCTTCAAGCCACACCCTCCTTTTTAGAATACTGTGATCTTTATAATATTTCTCACTATGGCAATAATATAAAGGAGATCTCTTCCAGAAATAAAATTTAAGCGCTTCAAGCTCAAGGCCAAGGATATTTGTGAGGGAGGACTACAAGGACAGGATGTTAGCAACCCTGTTCGCAGCGATCATTTCAGAAGTGCTTGCTTGTACGGGCGGGTTTTCTGTCGTTCATTGTGGTGGAAACAGGGGGAACATCTTCTCAAAGAAACAAAAAATGCAATGGCTCAAATGACTTCAAGTAATTGTCACTATTTCTGGATCTAGTCATTTGTTACCTCTTTCTCTTTTAAACACCTCTAAATTAAGTTCTCCAGTAAACAGCAGCAGTCTGGTTAGTACTGGGTACTTTCGAGTTTTTGGTTTTTTTAGGACTATGTGGTGGAGAAGACTCCTGATTTCCACTTCTCTAAATAACCAACTAGTCCTCACTGCCCTTCTGTAAAGCTACCACAGCTGTGGGAGAAGAGATCCATTTTAGGAACAGCTCAGAGCAAAGTATTCATTTCAAATCTTTTGTTAAGGACCTACTGTGCGTTGCTGCCTCTGCTAGGTGTTAGGATTATAGGGGTGACTGAGCAATGGGGCCCTGGCACTGAGGAGCTCACAGACTGGTGGAAGGCCCATGTAAGAGGCAAGCAGACAAATGCGGTAAAATACTATATGTGTGGTGACCAAAGCATGCGAAAAGTGGCAAGACTGAGGGATTCAGGGCCCGCTCTTCAGAAGGTAACATTCAGATACATCTTAAAGGATGACTAGGAGTCTACCGCTCAGCCTCTGCTTCCCTAGGGGCTTTGTTTTATTAGGAAAAGCTGCCTGAGCCATGTGGGGAGACCTGA
This sequence comes from Noctilio leporinus, assembly GCA_004026585.1. NCBI lineage: Eukaryota > Metazoa > Chordata > Mammalia > Chiroptera > Noctilionidae > Noctilio > Noctilio leporinus. The sequence continues at coordinate 295,893 of PVIW01000019.1, forward strand.
GTATGGTGATGCACCTCATCCTGAAGTCTTTACTGCTGCTTCTACAGCTAGCATTCATTTTCCCCAGATGTCGCTTAGGGAAACCTTCCAATCAGCTACATCTGCAGCCATCTGTGCCACAAAGGGTCTAAAAGAAGGGAGGGAGGACGTGAGCCCTGCAATGGCCTTATTGTAAGCAAGGTGGTTTCACGCTCCCCTCCCACCTTAGGTCTGAAATTGAGAAACCCAGAGATGACCACAGCCCTAGGCCACTGTATGCAAAAATGGGAAATGTCACTCATCAGGCCCTCCCCAGTGTTTAACCAGAATCATCAGCCTATAGATTCAGGAACTAAGTGGCTTGACCATGTTGCACGTCAGCTGTACGCATTGGTCTGAAGGAGACTAGCGAGCAACAATTCAATTTAGAGTTCACTGAACCCTCTGGTTTGGGAAGGAAATTGCTGGTAATCAATTGCAGCAAGCACACAGGCTCAGGGCCAGGAAGAGAGAGAGAAAAAAAAAATCACTTTAATGGGCAAAGCAGATGTTGCTAAACTCATTGCAAAAGTGAGATGGGCACGGAGCCAGGCCTTGCATGAGAGATGCTGATCTGTTCTTCTGAATGAAGAAAACAGAGACACTTCAAAAGCGGGGTTCTACGAGGGAAGCCAGAGGTCTGTGTCCCCGTTAGGTGGAATCAAAGAAAATGCACCGAGCTGTTCAGGTCTTCTGTACCACCGCAGGACCTACAGCTGTTAACATCTCATAAGAATTTTAAGCAAATCCACAACGATGCTAAAAACTATCTGGGGAATCTTCATTCTGTTCTGAGGAGACTCTGTGGTTTAATGGAAAGAACATGGGCTTCGGCACCAGACCTATTTCTTCTGATCAATTAGTTAGTTTCACCATCGGGCAGTTTTATAACCTTGGGCAAAAGTCTTAATCGCCCTCAGTCTGAGTTTTCTCTGCTGTAAAATGGGCCTAATCTCACTTACCATGTGAGAGCAATTGGGAAGATTAACGATAATATCTGCAAAGTCCAGCAGAAAAACACGTGTAAGCAATAACCTATTTTCAGAGCCATGACAAGACTAGTGCCATTAGGATCTGGCAGAAGTGGCTCCTGATGGGATGAGGACGTGGGGAGGAGGGTGAATTTCTGGCATGATATGTGCCAGCTTTGCCACTGACCGAGTGGTGGGTTATTTCACAGGCCAAAAAAAATTTTTTTGTATGTTTAAGTGAATAAAATATTTCGTAAGCATATAAGAGTGCAGAAAATACAATATTAAGGCCCAAGGCAGGTCACCCTGTGTGCTAAGAATATTGTCATGAAGTAGCAGCTTCTAGTGCAAACCCTCTAAAGAGAGTTCATTCTAATTCCCCTAATTCCGACTCATTCTTTGAGGGCAAACCAGGGGCCCTTCTCTAAGAACCATCACAGACTCCTCCAGACCTCAGGCTCTACCTACTCATAGGTTCCCCCCGCTGTGAATTTTCCTGGAACAAGAGAGGTTCGATGTTAAATTCACTCATTCCAAACGTTAAGTGCTACTTGCTCAAGTCTGTGACCTGTAATAGTCAATTGTCTTCCATTGCTCTTCACCTGAATCATGGGTATCTCTCTGTCTCTCCCTCTCTCTCTACCCTAAATATTTTGTAACTTCCTGGAGTTGAGATATTCATCTTGAACTAGTTAAAAGTGTGCAAGCCAGAAGGCAGAAACCAGAGGGCTCCATTACAGGACTAGCTGTGGGAACTTGAGCCGCCTTTCACCCTTCCTAAGCTCTCGTTACCCTCAGCTGTGAGCTGCAGATAAGGGACAGTGTCTTCCTCCCAGGGTTGTGTGAGGATTATGTAAGATCATTCCTGCGAAGTGCTTAGCACTACCCTGGTAGCTGTATAGCACCGTCCCTTTCCTGGAAGCTTCTCCACCCCGAGGGGCAGCCCTGCCTAAGCAGAGGATGTCAAATTGAGTTCAGATCCCCTGGGATGTCCAAACCTCAGGGCATTTCCATCAGGTGGCCCCTCTGTGGACAGCGGTGTCCCCATTGAAAGTTTGTTCCCACATTGCCATCAGCTTCAGAGTGTGCCTGATAAGTAAGCAGAGCTGCGGGGGAACTTTGGCAGTGGGTTTCTCGGGGCTGGTGAGAGGAGGATGTTTACCAGAGCACAAAGGCCAGGTCCCGAGCAGGGAACATTTTGACCCCGAGAGATCCCAGGGAAGGCATTTTTGCCAAGCACCGGCTCCGTTCTCAGGTCCTGAAGTCAGTGTTAGAAACTAAACAAACCTTCCCGTTTCACATTTGTTTACTTTCAGCAAAATGCAACTTCCTGTATGAAAGGAAAAGGGCAGTAAAGCTTTCTATAGCCTCCTTGGGCATAAAGTCTCTCCTTAAAACAATTGACTTGTTCAGCCCGAATGAATCAAATGTACACAATGGAGATCTCCCTTCCCCTCAGAAGGTTCCCGTTTTAATAAGGAAAGCGCTGGACAAAACCAAAACAAATATTTTTTCAACTGCTGGCCTATGAGGATTGTGTAGGCCATTTCTTCTTCTGAGAGCAAGAAAAACAGATATCAGGAGGGAGCCAAGTTACATGTGCTGTGTCAGAGAAGTCACTTTGACACACTTGGGGGTTGAGATTTGGGTTACACAGAAAGTCAGAAAGTTTAAGTTCCCACAGCCACTCAAACCACATCCCCCAGCATAAGTATAGAACAACTGTGTCTTTCACTGTGGGGCTACATCCCCAGCCATGCCTACCATGACCC